>CABFOW010005634.1:0-40287 GCA_902141385.1 Timema californicum
GAACAAGGAGCGCAGATACAAGGGACAACAACGGGAACGCGCCGGTCCCGCTGCCAGACTCTAATCTTGTTACAATACTATATAGTATATACTTTATACTGTGTGAAATAATATACACTACCCTACCTCTCTCAAAAGATCAGTCGTCGGATAAAATGTATCGTCAGAACGTGTATGCTATTCAAATCCAGATTGGAGGGTAGTCAATTGAATCTTCTCGTTACAAACAAAAATGCCCAACTACCCATTTTAAAACTTAACCCCGAAATGTTTAAACAAATATAATAAAACTTCTCAAATGATATTTTCTTGTATCAAGATTTTAACATCTCAGCCAGGAATTTAGTCAAATATTTACACTCCTTTTATCAGAATGTTGACGTGGTGGTCTAGAAATAGAGGTCAGACTTTTGTATTAGGTGTCCGGGGTTCAATCCTCGGTCCCGGTACAGATTTATCTGATTGCCTAACCCTTCGGTCACCTCTGACAAGACAACTTGTGAATGTGGGGAATGACAAACCTCCACCGTGGTTCGTATTCCACGTTAAACTTTAAGTCCTCTATTTCATCTCACAATAACCCTACCATTACACATTGTACCTACAACCATAACGGGTGGTAAGAAGCGGGAATAATAATATCAATAAAAATAATAATAATTTTATCAACATGATGATAAACCTTCTTTACCATACTGTATTGTATGAAAGTTCAATTAACTCACCCAATTATTAGTCAATATTGTCGGTCTCGGTATTTCAAAGAGCTTAAACAACGTTAGCATCGAACAAATAAACGTAGTTACTACTTAGATATCAATGGGGGAGCCACATATTTGCTCACATGTACGTATGTATAGAAGGATATCTGTGTACGATACGTATGTATGGAATGCATTCCAAATCAATACTCGTTTATAAATCTAGTGGGTGGGAGAGAATACTGAAATGCTTTGAATTCGCAACATGGAGAGCGATCCAGAAATTAATATTCACGATGCCACAGTATTGTATTTTTAGATTGTATCTCAATATCGATGCAGCCTGAACTTTTGTAAACATTTGTAGACAGTACCACTCTGTGGTTATATCATTCGTTTCATTCGTGTTAAAGGATTTTAAAACACGACATTTGTGAAACAAAAAGGCCTGGAAATTGATTATGTACTCCATTAAAAATATATCATTATTTGCTTCAAACAGTATTATGTTAATTCGCTGTTCTTTGTAAAGAATGGTGAGGGCAGCGTTTGCGATCACCATCAATAATTTTATCAATTATAAAAACATTTTAATAAACAATAATCGAGGTTACTCGAAGTTTGACTAAAAACCACTTTTGATATAGTAATCAAAGTATTCGAGTAAGTCCCTAGCATTGTTTACTATATAACATATCATATATGTTTGTTATTCCACCGCATGGAACACAAATGGTTTTCCAACTAATATATAATGTTAAGAACAATAAATTCGCTTGGGCGAAATTAATTGAGTCCGTTGGAATGTAGTCGCACGTTGAATTAGCTTATGCTGCTTCCTCTAGCAGGATCGACACATAACCTTACCTTTATAATCTGGCCATCGCTTTATTCATGCTCATATTCAAAGTTTGTCAGTCACGGGACTTGGAATAACTATATCGGACCAAGAAACGTTCTTCATTCGGTTTTAGGGTGGTTTCGTTAAGTATTTGCTGGTTTAGCTACACAATTTATATTATAGAACTGGCCCAAATTGTGCCCAAGTCTAGTCTATTAGCTACACATTCAAGTTCATATTAATATTGTTATATGTAGACTCAACGGAGTCCCGTTTAATATAGAATTTAATCGACTAATTTGTTTAACTGTTGCAATATTAATATTTGAAATACATTAGTCATAATACATATGCATTGTATGTATTTATCAAACAGAATGAAATTACTTAATTTATGTGAACAATACTGTGGGAGGCTTAGTGTCATACTGCAGGGGTGGAGTATTCTTTAGCTACCTATATCACCTTAAAACTCACTCTAGAAGTATAGTTAGCCAAACACGACTAAAGGTGTGAGTGTGTCATACACTAACACATGTTTAGGACAAGATCAAAGTAACTCTCCAGTCTACTCGCCTGCAACTATCTGCTCACAAGTTATCCTCTACCACCCACTTGAGGTCCTCTGACGGCTGCTAATGCAGATACTTTTTAACCAAGGAGCACCCCGACTTGAAAAGTACCAATTGGTAAATCCGATATATAAGATAGTCGTATTCCAGTATGTATCGATTGGTTAGTTCGTTGATATAAAAACGTTACATTTTTGGAGACAGAAGTGGCTGGCGTTTATTTGAAACCATACTTATTAAGTAAAGTATTAAGTTAGTACATTACTCTGGCCAGTTTAACATTAGATAAAATTTAACTCTTTTATTTACTCCACTGCTCGACCAACAATACTTGTTCTAAATTATAATGGTTTGATCTGTTTCAAAGTTGAGTCACTTACTGTCATTTATAAGTGTGTAAAGAGGTAATCTGAAAAGATAAGAGGAGGGGAGGGAGTTTTAAGTATCTTGCTTCATCATTCTTTGTAGAGAGGCCAGAAAATTATCATTGAAAATCAGCAGCTTGTAAAATAACATAAACTATGCTCCATTACAGTCAATCTTGATTATTATTATTATTATTATGAGATAGCCATGAAGAAAAGATAATATACGCTAGGAATACACATTGTTACTTGTTTAACATATCTTAAAGACATGGTTAATAGGGCTAGGTGTAACTAACCCCCATCACAATTGGTTCGCTAAATATAATTTCAAAACTTATCTACTTAGATTTAGTACAAACTTTAATTTTGTAGATTATATCTAGCAAATTATTGTAGATCTTAGAAATGTAGTGCTGGAGAAGACTTGAGAGGATCGGGTGGACAGACAGGATAACAAATGAGGAAGTCCTAAGAAGGGTGGATGAGAAGATTAGGTGGACAGACAGGATGACAAATGAGGAAGTCCTAAGAAGGGTGGATGAGAAGAAAACCATTTGGTAAAAATCAAACTGGATCAGACGCATTCTTAGAACGAACTGCACGATGTCATAGAAGGAAAGGTCAAGGGAAAGAGCAGTTTAGAAAGATGGAGGATTCAAATATCGGATGACTTGAAGGAGAGGAGAAAATTCTGGGACCTCAATGAGGAGGCAGAGGACAGGAGAGATTGTTAGACTAAGTTCACCGACAAAACAAATGGACCTGTCCTAAAACAGAAAACCTAATAATAATATTAATAATAATTTAAATCAAAATGCTCTTAAAAACCATAATTGGTACCGAGGGCCGGTGGGATCTTTGTTTTCCCTGGATGACAGAATTCCCAGCTGCACTTATGGTTAAATCTAATAATGAAGGCATTTTGAAAATAATGATTTAGTTTAAAATGGTTATCTGGTAAGTGTTTGACATGACAAATAACAATGTTTGTATTTTATTTTTCTGAAAAGTTTATTTTAGCACCGCGTCTTACTACCCGTTCGGATTATACGCCTATGTACTAATTAAACTATTAGTTTAAGAATAAGGTAGGCATTATTTAGAGGAATTGCACCCACATTGGCATGGAAGGAGAGTGTGAAACCATTTAGGGAAAAACTTTAAGTTGACCTACACCCAGCCAGGCCCAGGATATTATGCCTGATCTGACAAGCCAACAAGACTATTATCAGATTGACAATTAGATCACGTGCATGTCTATGTGGGCTTGGAAAAAGCAACCAAGAACCAATAAAAGATTTAGTTTTAGAAATTAAAAATTAGCTTACACTGATATTTAAGTAAGTTTGTTGTAAAGTTTACATAATACTAGCAAGATTTGTATACTAGGATGTCGAAAATAAAACAGTTTTGGGTATATTACTTAAAGATATAATAAAATGTACTAAAACAGTAATGAAAATCTTTCTAAACAAATATAAAGCAATTCGATATGATTGGTTTTAAAAGTTGAAAGTTTTAAATTGTAATTGTGATGGGTATAATACAACTTGTCATTTTGGCTGGCAATAGTTTACGACAGATTTTCAATTGCTCTAGTTATGAAAGTGTGTTGGATTCATGAGTCAGCCAGACGGTCCACGAAATGTGATTCCCGCGAGCACAACAGCATATTGTTATGAAATATTGGCGTGGACTGGCTTTTGGAGGGGGGAACAGGTTCTGCCCTTAGTCTGGCCCAGAAGTATGAGTCATAATACCAAAGATATTAGGTATATATTTATAGTTTATGTGTCTTGCTATGGGCAGGGGTAGGGAAAGGAGAGACTCTCGGATTGAAAAGGTATAAGAAGGTTGAATAAGAAGAAAAATATTGTTGGGAGAATTTGTCAGGGTCAAGCATTTTTAGTTAAATGTTTATTACTATAGAAATGGGATAGTGGGTGGAAAAGGAAGGAAATATCAAGGGTACAACAAATGAGGTAGAAATTATAAGAAGTTAAAAAATACACAAGCATGCAGGTGTTCTTAAAACCTTACAAATTCACCAATTAAATAGACACAAATATGATTTTGACGTAACAGGAATTAAAACAGAATTTTAAATAAAAATAAAAGTGTATATTTATTTTTTCTTAGGTAAAATCGGGAGTTATACCTGGTCTAGGCCTGCGAAAAAATATATTGTTGAATAGAGGATAATTGGGACCATCACGGCTCAGCTTTGTGCAAGTGACCCAAATTTTGTTTTAGAAGCTGTAGCGCCTTAAACAAAACGTGTATATGAGGATTTTACTGAAAAAAATAATCCCGTACTGCCTCAAACTTTTGTCAAATTGCTCATATCTGTAAGGTCTAGGCCTATGCATATTTATATGGTTAAATAGAGAAATGAATATCGTATCAGGGTCCCACCCTGATCTCTTGACACAAATTCTGTTTTAGAAGCTGTAGCGCCTTAAAAAATACGTGTAAACAAGGATTTTACTGAAAAAATCCCGTACTTCCTCAAGCTTTTGTCAAATTGCTCAAATCTGTAGGGTCTAGGCCTATGCACACTTATATGGTTGGACTAGCGATCCCACACGTGTGTGCCCGTGACCCACTGTGGTATTGTGTTAAAAATAGCCTAATTAAAAAGATAGTTAAAAATCCTGCTTTGATGTACATTCGGACCCCCTCACGTACACCTATGTTAAAAATTTCAGATCTCTACGTGCAGTAGCTTTGGCTGGTAATCGCAAACAAACAAACACAGACAAACACTTCCTTTTATACACTAATATTAAAACTAGGAAAGATTTTATTTTTTCTTTGTAAAGAGAAATAAATTAAATTTTCAAAATAAAATATAGTCTATGCTACTCCCTGATAATGTAGCTTTATAATAGTGCAATAATTTTTAAAATCGATCCAGTAGTTTTTGAGTTTATCCATTACAAACAAAAAAACTAAATTCAAATCTTTCCTCTTTATAATATTAGTATAGATAGAGAATAAAATTTTCTATTCGGGCTCCGCTCTGTGCTCTTGACACAAATTCTGTTTTAGAAGAAGTAGCGCCTTAAAAAACCGTGTAAACGAGGATTTTCCTGAAAAAAATTCCGTACTTCCTCAAGCATTGGTCAAATTGCTCAGATCTGTAGGGTCTAGGCCTATGAACACCACTTATATGGTTGGATAGAGAATTGAATACCTTAAATTAGCGCAAAACAAACGTGAAATTTTTATATTAATATTGTATAAAACACCTGCATTGTATAATTCATCTAGTTATTCTAGCGCACTCTTTAAAAATCTAAGCTAAAATTAATGTGACTATAAACTTTTCAACTTTGTAATAGAGTAACATATTTAGTTCGCTACAAGCCTGCATTTTATCCCAAACTCCCCAAAATAAACGTTTATGTGGGTGTGGAATAGTTCAACCAGGTTTTTCAGTTTGCAAATAATATGGCGTTGTTAAATTATCTACTGCTGTCAATTGTCATAATAAGAGTATTGAAATACAGGATCGCCAACAAGATGATAGTAGGGTTATATATATAGAACAAGCACCTTAATCACAGATATATTCTGTAATGTTTTAAAAATTAAGTCGGAAAATCCGTGTTTAGATTTTAAAGTAATAAGACAATAATAATTAAAAAGAATATAATTTTTATATTAATATAGAGATAGTGCTGCACTCTAGTTACCCCGGAATGAGTTAAGGATAAGTGCTGCTCTCCAGTAAACATAGAATGAGTTAAGGCGAGTTTCTTTTGTTGCCATTTATCATACAAGTGGTACCGCAATTAAATGGATACAATTCAGTACTCCGTGGTTAAAATGCAAACATTTCTAGTGGATACAATTCAGACTTTTTATTTGTAATGCGTGTTCAAGAAAATGTCTGAATGGCTACCATTCAGAATGGATACAATTCAGGATTTTGTGGACATTATGAAAATGGATACAAATCATAAATTTTTATTTGTAATGCGTGTTTAAGAAAATGTCTGAATGGACACAATTCAGGATTTTGTGGACATAATGCAAATAGATACAGTGGATACGAATCAGGATTTTTGATAAAGTCGTTTATTTGAAAACTGTCTAAATGGCTACCATTCAGAATGGATACAATACAGTCGTCTCTCTTGTAACGATGTTACACAAAAGAAGAAACAAATCTACTCCAAAGAAGAAACAATCTGTATAATGGTCCGTAACATGGGGCTGTACTCACCGCCAACCTTGCTGAATGGGGCACTCTGGAGCTCACACCTAACGACGCTCTTCACCGAGGGAAGTACAACACCGACTGAAGCGAGGCCGGACTCAACACCCCGCTCGTGATGGTTGCCACGCCAGCAATAAACAAAGACTGAATTTGACCAGAGTAGTTTCCGGTTCCGGCTGTGGAAGGTTCCTAGCACTTTCAATAGTTCTCAGTGTCACCGTTTCCCCCACCACAGTGCTACTCGCCTCCCTTCTTTTGTTTGTTTTTCTCCACTCAGCTTCCCCCTCTCTGTGAATTTGCCCGAATTTGTGTGCTATAAAATGGCTTGTAACTTTAGACTATTTACTCATTGTACCACCGGCATTTATAAGGTGAGGGCGCCGACTTAAATCTTCACTAGGACATGAACTTCAAAATTCTGTTTGGATATCATTATGGGGGGGTTTTTCTTTACCAAATTATCGTTTGGAATTAACTTTAAATGAATATATTCTTTCTTTGGAGTGTAGCAATTATTGCTCCAAGTAACAGAATGGGGCCAGTCAAGCATAAACAATCACTTTCCCAATACAACCGACCTGGATAAACACCTCGAACAACAACAAACATCCAACTACAGTAGACACACGTGGGCAACTGACAACATGGAGCCTAGTGCCGCATCTCGCCGCTAGAGACCACCAGCACCACTACCATGCTCAATATGCTCAACTTCAAAGAAAATAAAAAGACGAGACGGAGATAGTAACTCCCAGACTTTTCCAGATTAAATCAGAATGTTCTTCTGCCATGCGCGCTCCCTTCCTTTTGTGCCTCTCCTGTTCGACGAGTGTGTACCATATAAAAGACCATCCGACCGAAGAAGAGCTCACAATTGGACGTGGCTAGGACCATGCAGGACTAAGCGTCGGCGTATCGGACATATTAAGATAATGTAAGGATAAATTCATTTTCGGCTTAAATGTATATTACTGGAATTTTTCAAAATTATTTTTTAGTCTTTATCTATCAAATTTAATTATAAATTATTTGCATTAAACTTCGACTTTGATTTATTTATAATGAGAGTATTGTTAGGTCAGAAATTATCTGTGTTATTGATATCAGGCATTATGCGCGAACTTTATACTTAACAAATTAAACTAAATATTTTTCTGTAGTATTTTCGTTAGATGAATATTGTAAATATAAAAATAGGAGAGTTATTAGATCAGAGCTTGTAAATATTATCTATAGTGTTTTAAAGTTATACATCTCAAAATTAACTTTATTTGATCTCGATTGCGAATGGTGTTGCTTTTTGGGTCTCGCAACATTAAGGTGGGAAAGTGTAGAAATAGGATACCGAGATCTTCAGGATTAGTAGAAGGGAATATTGCACTGGAGTATTAATATATATTAACTTAACTTTATATTTTGTTAGCTAGGTTCTCGATTGTAACTTGTTAAATGGTAGTGACACTAGGTATATTTGATGGGACTAAAACTGTTATGTTGCCTTCTTGCAACAGGTACATAAATATGTTAGTTAGGAGAGATCATCTACTGTATTATATATGATCATATTCAAGTCTAATAATGTTATGCGTATATATTTATATTTTAGTAATATATTTAGGGTACATAATAATAAATAACGTAATGATTAGAAAGAAAAGAGTAAATGTTGATGGAACAATGTTTTTATTGGATAGTATTTATTTATAGTGATAATGTTTTGTCACTTACGACAATGATATATACAAATAACTATTTAATGCTCTTTAATTATATGCTTGTTATTTAATAAAGTTTGGCATAAAATGAAATCTAAAAGATTCTAAGACTTGAAAATGATTCTATTGCACGGTTACGCCATATTATCCCTATGTGTAAAAAAGCACAATGTCCAACAAACCTCTTTATTTAATATATATTATTATGTTATGCAACCTGTGAAGGTGAACCGTAGTTTCCCGCTACTGAAAAGACTGAGATGCGTGCGCTGGGGACATGTTGAATGTCCAGCACTTTATAACTCACAATTTTAGGATATTCACTCTACGCGCTCCTAATTTATTTTTATTTAAGTTTTCTTTAACTGAAGGTTTTATTTATTGTTAGGTATTGTATCCCTCTATATCCATAGAGCTTGGATTACAGGGGCTTGGGAAATATCTCGTGGAATTGTTACGAGTATATTTAATTGTAAATATGTAAGGTATTTTCTACCGGCGCACTCTAACCATTTTATTGCTTTTAATTAATTTACGTTTATTGGTTTGCTGAGTTTGGCGCCTCTGGTGCACTGAGTAAAGTAATATTTAATGACGTTTGGTCAACATATAGTTTTCATGTCTGTTAAACTAAAAGTAATATTTAATGACGTTTGGTCAACGTATAGTTTTCATGTCTGTTATACTAAAAGTAATATTTGATGACGTTTGGTCAACGTATAGTTCTCATGTCTGTTAAACTAAAAGTAATATTTAATGTCGTTTGGTCAACGTATAGTTTTCATATCTGTTATACTAAAAGTAATATTTGATGACGTTTGGTCAACGTATAGTTTTCATATCTGTTGAACTAAAAGTAATATATAATTACGTTTGGTCAACGTATAGTTTTCATGTCTGTTAAACTAAAAGTAATATTTAATGACGTTTGGTCAACGTATAGTTTTCATATCTGTTGAGCTAAAAGTAATATTTAATGACGTTTGGTCAACGTATAGTTTTCATATCTGCTAAACTAAAAATAATATTTAATGACGTTTGGTCAACATATAGTTTTCATGTCTGTTAAACTAAAAGTAATATTCGATGGCGTATAATGACGTTTGTTCAACATATAGTTTTCGTATCTGTTATACTAAAAGTAATACTTAATTACGTTTGTTCAACTTAAGTTTTTATATCTGTTATACTGAAAGTAATATTTAATGACGTTTGGTCAACATATAGTTCTCGTATCTGTTATACTAAAAGTAATATTTAATGACGTTTGGTCAACGTATAGTTTTCATATCTGTTAAGCTTAAAGTAATATTTAATGACTTTTGGTCAACGTATAGTTTTCATATCTGTTAAACTAAAAATAATATTTAATGACGTTTGGTCAACATATAGTTTTCATGTCTGTTAAACTAAAAGTAATATTCGATGGCGTTTATTGTTACGGCTCATCAACAACATATAGGTTTGGTATTTGTTAAATTGAAATTAACATTTAATGACGTTTAGTGACAGAGATGATTATATCAAATTGTTCTCGGCTGATAAGTTTAAAGATGCTCTATTAGCGTTATTGGCAGAGACAATTATATTGAATTGTGCCGATCTGATATGTTTGAATAGTTTATATGAAACGTTAAATTGGTCCTATTAGTACTATTGTTCTTATAATCGTGTTGTACTGCCTATACTTCGGTATCGGCCTATGTAATCAAATAAATAAACAATCTGTTTTCTCTTGTGACTCCTTGGATATTATTTACGGTACGCTTCCAGGAACCTTAAGGGTGTCACATATTAAACCTCAAATTAGCTTGGCTTAGTTAGATATTGAAATATCGGTCCTAAATACAATATTTTGAACTATTGCTTATTGTTGCTAGTAAAAAAAAAGTGACAGAGTATTAATAATTTGTTGTTAAAGATTTAAACAGATTAAAGTTATATATTACTGCGAGAGTTTACAATTTAAAAAAATGGATAATTCATTTTCAACGTTTCTGACCTAATATGATCGGCTATTTTGAATCCACCATATTCCATTTTTCTTTTTTGGACTTTTCTAGAAAAAATCATGCACCCATCTCCAATTAGAAATTTCAATTTTTAAAGAATTAATGGGTGTTTGGAGTAAACTACTACATTCCTTTCACTTATAGTTTTCCTGGAGCTGTACAGTGATTTAGGCGGGATTGAATAACACACAGACAGACAATATTTAATTCGAATATTGTATTAGTAGGATTAAAGATGTATAAGTCTCTTGGTTTTGGAGATGCTGTTTATCAGTTACACATATATCCTTAAACACACAGAAGACACATACAAACATAAAAATATATGTTCTAATTCTAATAATATGTTATTGGTTTATTAATTAATACTCTGGGTTTAGAAATGTGTAGTAAAACATTGAAGACAATAATACAGTTATAAATAAAACAATTACAGTAATAACGTAAGTAGTACTAAGCAGGATACATCCATTTTACAGGAAATGAAATATCGAATAATATGTGACGTATAGTAGTGACGTCTAAGGTGCTGGAGTAAATAAAATAGGTTTAGCAAAGTTTTAAGATCAACAGTGTTGTAAATTAGGTAATAAAATTGAATTAGTGGGTTAGCATCTCCGAATGAAGTTTAATAAAGAAATGAAAATTTTATTGTTACAACATTTTTGAAGGATATAATAATTTTAATTTTAAGGTTATGTATAAAAGATAAGCCTTATTTTGGTTCAGTCCCATTACTCCTTGTGATAGTCAGTCATTATAATGATGCTGATTTATATTATTCCGACATGTTTCGGTATAAAAATACCATTATCATGGATAACATAAAATTAAATTAAAGAACCAGAATAAAATTTGAGAATTATATTTAATAAATTACCGTTATATTAATGAATTTGTAAAAGACAATTAAAAAACAAACAATTTTACCAACGTCGCTGTGCGAGATAAGATTCACTAGGCTTACTCTTAAACAGTCATAAAAAGTCTCTAATAAAACGACAATAACTTTTAACTTGAAGTCTTAGCCTGGTATTTATTTAATCAACACGGGTGAAAGACTCACCAGTATTTTTTATTAAACTTTACAGATTTTTTTGGAATATTATAAAAATCCTAAAACTTGAGGTTTAGCCTAGATACCAACACAACACAAACTTGGGGTTAAAAGATTTATTTAATAGATACATTTAAATTTTCGAATAATGTATATCGATCATTGAGAAACACTCACTATTTTTTTTAATTACACGCTTTAATGTTATATTAGATAAATAATTATTCAAAGACCACTAAAAAACCGTTTATTTTCCAAGGATGAAACGCTCACACACTGAAATAATATTCACAAAAGAACACAAAGTTTACTAAGTAGCAGAATAAATATTCACAAAAAGACACTGTATTATTCAATTTTGTAATAACATTACTAACGGTAGCATAGACACGCCTAAATACAAATCAATAGTACTCAACTATAAAATATTTTGTTCTTCAACTTGTTGACTCACGCACGTGGTTTTATTAGCTGTACTTTATACGATAATTCACTCTTATAATGTATTTTAAAATTGTTAGATCTTTTTATGAAAATAACCGTTTGGTTGGTTGTTTAGTATTGAAGTTTTCTTTTGCTGTTTAAATCAAATTAATTATTAAAAGCAAGATAACGTTAAAAGTGGCCCTATATGCTGAAAACAAATATGGCCACTGGATAGAAGCTATACAACAGGTCGTGACGTGGTGGAACTTGTTGCAGGTTGGGCGGCGTGTTGTATTAATATTCGTGTTTACAAAATTTAAACTTTATATTATTTCACAAACATTTTGTATGTTTTTTCTTCTTTATTATCACAAACTATTTATTTATGCTAAATATATGCGAGGGCAGTTATAAAAATAATAATAACTAAATATAATACCATTAAATGTGAAATTTCACGCTCTATTTAAACTGTAATTGCCACAAGAATTAAAATAAAAATTAGAATGAATTTACAGTACTTTTTTTCTTAAATTTGATTATGAAAAATACAATTGTACTGTAATATTTGGGTAAGTATTGTTAAAAGTGATTGGTAATATTTTTAGTGATAATAATAGTAGTAGTAATTAGTAAATAATAATTATTTCCAAATATGTTGACAAAAGCAACTTTCAGACAATGTTGGCATTACTGATACCATCTGTTAGCTTCTGCTAGCTGTCATGTAAAACCAAAGAAGTGATAATTCCACTGTACCAAACTCTGGCCTAAATAATTATTCTTTCTGTGTACACTGTGAGGCTGATGTTAAACGTTGAAGATTGCTACCGTTAAATTATATATGCTTTAATTTTAAATTAAATTTGTTGTTGTGTAATATACAAAGTTGTTCATTATGGCATCTTTATTTTTATATCACTTTCTCATATGGATACATTATTGAAACCTCCCAAGTTTTCGTATTCTCCTTAGTAAGCAAATCGTTTCTATTTGATAAATACAAATTACACATAACTTAGATAGCATTTTATTTGACATTTGATATTACAGTTAGGCCTAAAATTATAACTATTAATTTTTTTTTGTAAATTTTGTCACAAACTTTATTAAATTACTATATGAAAATGTTTGTGAGATTGTAATATGATACAATACCGTGATGACTTTGTACTAGGTTAGCGTTATTATTGGTCATCGTTACAGGGTAGTTTGGGGTTGAACCACTTATTTTTGGAGTGCACTGGTGGTCTTTCTCTACATTGTAATTTTTTTACTGGGGTATTTCCATATTTTCTCCAAGGGGTTGTCCTGGGTTGAATATTCACGTTTGTGGTCAACGTGCAAACAATATTAGCACTCGTAATTTCAAAATAAACACGCTTAATTGTAAAGTATAATGTGACGTCCCTCATAATCTTAATCCACCCCCACCTCACCCCGCTTGGTCATGGTGAGAACTACTCCCTCCCGATATGAGTACGTAATTTATAGACAGCCAGCCACCCGCCTCGGTGGCGTACTTGCTAACACGCTATTTTTGTGTTGAGCTAGACTGCCGAAGATGGGGAGATCAAGGTTTGAATCTCACTCGGGTGAACTGTTGGTGGTTATTCCTAAATGGTTTCTTACGCTCCCTCCACACAAATGCGAGTTCACTTCCTCTATATTCAACCCTTCAACAATCATTAGCGTAATTAGTACGTAGGCGTATAACCCGAACGGTTAGTAAGACGCGGTACTAAATAAAAACATATAAACAGCCCCAAAATAAATGCTGGTATAGTTTATCTAAAATTCTTCCTCATTTTCTGAGTCATCCACAAACCCTTTTATAACCGGAAATTTAGAAAAAATGTTATATATGTTATATGTTTGATTAATCTTCAAGATTTGAAACTAACCAAATTTTCGAAGATATTTTTGATTTAAGAGATAAAATGGACGATAATTTTTACAAACCTGTAATTGTATAAAACTTGATGATAAGCTATTTTATTGCATAGGAACGTAGTTATTCTAATTTCAAAGTTATAAAAAAAATGATAAACCTAGTAGACAGATTTATAGAGTTCTTTAAATACTGTGGTACTAATGAACTGGCACTAAAACAGACGCGCCATACTATTGTACAAATAATATTAGCAATTGGTAAATTTAATTCAACATCTCTTATCCCTTATTATTTCTGTTTGTAGATTAGTTTAGGGATTTTCTAATTCTAGGGATTTTTAAAAATTAGGAAAACTTATTTGAATTAAATTTAATAGGTTGTCTTAATGTGTAACTTCTACCACATGTAGCTCACACTATAGGCTTCCTTTATATTCGTTTTCTTTTTCTTTAGGAATATAGTTTAATAATTTTTGAAGTTATTTAATTCCAATATGTGTATACTAATTATTCTATATCTTAGCAACAAAGTTCCTGCTTGTTTGACCAACCGACGCGGAGTGAGTCGTAGAAGCTCTCTAGCTCCTAATATCCTACTACCCCTTTCCTTCTCTCTATGGTATTAAACCAACCGATAAGAGAGCTCTTGAATGGCTGTAGTTTTGAAAGCTAGCTTCTTATTGGTTGTATAATATCTATTTGAACTAAAACCTGGCCGAGTCAGAACCATTTTTTTTAACATTGAGCCGAATAAAGCCTTGAACAAAGGATGTTGCAGTTCTTATTATATTAAAATTTATTTTTGAAAACACCTTAAAATAAATCATGATTAATTGAAATGATATTAAGAATAAAGATATAACTTGAACTTAGAATCTTCTACTAAAATAATATCGTTCTATTTTGCCTAGTAAATCTTGGACAAGGCACGAAAGAAAATTTGCATACTGTTCTTTATTCATAAACGATTAATTAAAATAAGATACAGTTCATCCATGACTTTCAAATAAACGAGAGTTGCCCAGAACACTGACATCTCAACATTAACACTTGGTGAGAAAAAAAAAATTCTTGTAAACTTTGACCTGGACCCAATCAAAGGAAAGACCACGTGCCCGCCATTGAATATAAGTTAACAATGGTGATTAATGTATTATGGTGAAGGTGTAACTCACTCTTTTACTAATCGTAAATTGGTTCGTCGCTGATGAGAATCGACCACGATACCATCAGCTCAATATGTGGATGCGCTTGTAATTAGAATAATGTGTTTTACCGGGCAATACGTCCAAAATCCATCAATTAATAATCACTTAAAAATGCCACCTACTAAACCTCACCCCACATAAATATTATTTATTTCATTTATAATCAAATAATCTGACTTTAGACTGCATTCTAGGCACAACAATGATATCTAATTTTAATATTTTTATCTAGTGGTAGCTAAAAATAATGTTACGGTGCACCGCATAGACTCTCTCCCGCTTTATTCATGAAACAGACATTTACTAAAAACTCATAAGATTTGTAAAACAAAATACTAGATACACACATTGTTGTAGAATCAATACAATAAGATACATTGTTTCTTACTCTATGGCCCTAGGAACAAGGGACACTGTTACAGAAAAATTAAGAAAAGATAAACATTTTTGTCCACCACAGAGCATAAGAATCAAATTCATTTTCAAAGGTCTAAGTTAAAAAGTAAAGATATTTGATTAAAGCTCAGAAACTATCGGTTTTATTAAAAATATGTTTCAAATAATATTATTTTATTGTTGTTTTGTTTCCATTATTTGAAATACCCTCGAAGTAATTTTGATGAGAAATTAGAATTTCTATCTTGTATATAACATTGTCTATATATTATACAATTTTATTAAAATCGTAAATTAATTTCGAGAAAACAGATTTTTTTCTCTTTTTGATTTTAATTAAATTACTCTTAAATTTAGTGTTAGATATCTAGTGATTCCAACAAAAAAAAAACCCCAAATGGACCTTATGAAAACCCCAGACACCAGATTTTAGCTCAATCTATAAATAGTTTCGGCTCTAGTCCGAGGTACAGACAGACAGACAGACAGCATCAAGAAAACCACTTCTTTGCTTTCAAGGTGTCATAAAATGTCTATATTCATCAAAATCTTGAGTTAATTTTTTTTTATGATCACAATACTTTTTCGCCAAGGTGTCGAGAGAAAGTAAAATTTAAGATTTATTTTATAATTTTTTTGTAAAGACCAGAAAAAATAGGACCTCACAAAATTTTAGGGAAAATAAGTCCAATACAAATATATATTTTTGTAGTATAATTCAAAATTCGTGTTGCCTATGGGTTTATATTTTTAAAAGACCAGAAATATGAATAAGTATATTCATAAAAATTTGAGCTTTGAAATTGTCACAGTTAGGTTAAAAAATAATTAACATTTTCAAAAGTAAAGAAAGGTAATCTCTGTTGAATAAAATAAATTGTGATTCAAGTATTATCAATGATGAGCAATTGAAGTGATCTCGTCAAGAGTTGATCTTTTCTCGATAGAACACTTCGAGTTCACTTGACTGCTCAAGCCCTAGTCCATTTTCACGATTGATCTCTGAGCTAGAGCTTCAATTCTTTTTGTAATATGCTCTTTCTAGTAGTGTTAGCTTGTCTAAACGAACCACAACGTGTTTGTTGGTCCATCGGCTATCAAATATCAAAACACCCTCAATTCCAACAACAACAAAACCTGGGTGTGAACAAGACAATACTCAATCTATGATGAAGGTTCTTGAAAAAGACGCTATTTGCTTTGGATCTTAAACAAGGCTAACAAATCCAATACACACAGTTTTTGCCTTAATTTGTTTCCCGACACTATTATTTAATATATTTAGACTACGTACTCGCTACGTTTATGGAGCAATTGACACAGAAACAAAAAGCTATATTTTAGGAAGTACCGGCCATTGGTGCAAATCATTCCTCGACTACAACTTTCGGTCTCTCACCTTTTCAATATTGGTCCGGGTTGTATTGTGGTTGATTGTCTGGAACTGTAAGAACTGTACATATTTAAACATTATTATTATTATTATTATTATTATTATTATTATTAGCACCGCGTCTTACTACCCGTTAGGGTTATTCGCACTTACGCTAATGTGTAATGGTAGGGTGATTGTGAGATGAAATGGAGGACCTACAGTTTAACGTGGAATCCGAACCACGGTGGAGGCCTGGCATTCCCCACATTCACAAGATGTCTTGTCAGAGGTGAAGGAAGGGTTTGGTAATCAGATAAATCTGTGCCGGGACCGCGGATTGAACCCCGGCCGCCAACACAGAAGTCTGACACCTTCCCCCTAGACCGCCAGGTCACCGACTTCAACGTTCCTATAACCTATGTAGTAATAGAAAAAACTATGAATATATAATGGTTTTTTTTTCTGTTTGAAGGAAACGCGCAACCATTCATTATCTTGCTAACTTCAAATAAAGTAATATATTTAATATGAATTCATCCATATACCTGTTTTCGCACATTTACCTGTGCCCTTGTGACAGCTACAGCTTGTGGATCGTTTGTTTACTTAGTTTCTACCATGTCCTGTCCCGTGTTCGAAGGTATGGGGGTGTTGTTTTTGTATTATTATTATTAAATTTAAACCAGTTATCAAACACCAATTAATTTTTATTGGAAATTAATACTGATCCAACAAAGCGATTACTCGACTTGAATCCCACGTGTCGGGGCCTACGCCTTGAAAAATAGTTATTTAAATTAATTAAATAACTACTAAGTATATTTTCAAAAGCCAAAAGAAACAAAACTATAAAGAAAAATTAAAATATGATTATTAACGAATTTGTAGAGTACTAGGCCTATTCTTTTGAAATATCCTGAGTTCTGTTTCCTAAGGTCCACTGACGGTCGGGTTTGATTTATAATTTCAAATAATGTGTTTTTCAAATTTATCCGTTACAACAATAATTTTTACCAATAAATTTATACCACTTAGACCTGGTTACAGGTTTTCGTTCATTAACAACGGAACGGCAGACTTAACGTCTAGCTTGTCTAATCTGGCTTGCCAGTTATGGGGAGATCGTGGTTCAAACTCTGTTGGGGTGGATGGGGCCATCATTTTTACTAAATGTGGGTACATACATTCTAAAATCATAGATTACACACCTACATTAAATTAGCACCTCATTTCACCCTATGATAGTCCACCTCATGACAATTAATCTCTTTAAGCTCCATTATAGTATTATATTGGGTGACCTGGAGGTCTAGAAGTAAGGTGTCAGACTTCTGTGCTGGGGGTCTGGGGCTCAATCCTCGTTCCCGTCACAGATTTATCTAACTGCCAGACCCTTCTTTCACCTCTGACAAGACGTGTATTAACCACAAATTGTGAATGTGTGGACAGGCCCCCTACCGTGGTTCGGATTCTACGTTAAATTATAGGTCCTCCATTTCATCTCACAATCACCCTACCACTACTCATTAGCGTGAGCGCGTATTACCCGAACGGGTAGTAAGACACAGTGGTAATAATAATAATAATAATATCTAATAGGCTATTATTCTATCAACTGCGTCTAGGTCTTCCCATTGGGGATGCGAGTCAGTACCCTGGACCCAGTTTTAGATTTTTACATGCACGCTGCATGTCCTGCCCACAGTAACCCACGAGATTTGATTATCCTCACTCTGACTTGGAATGAGTACAGGCTATATTATTTATCATTATGTAACCTCCACCACTCCTCAATATACTCATCTATTTTTGCAAAAAGTATCTTCCTATGCACTTTTTTTTTGTGTCTAGGACTCCTCATTTTGTCATGTAAGTATGAATGTATCTTTATACGAGTATATTGGGCGAGTATTAAAGGTACTGATAGTAAATGATATATTTTAACGCAGGGTTCGCATCACTTGGGAAGGTCGCGGGTCACTCACACGTCACCGTGTTGACCGCGAGCTCTTTTAAGGATACTGGAATGGTTTGCTGATTAAACACGAATGAAAATGAACACAGAATATTCAGGGTTTTGATAATTATAAATAAAACAATACTTGGGGCTACAATGATTATAATACAGATACATTAATAACTAAACAAGTAATTAGATTAAATAATAATAGTCATAATTATGTCTGTAAGTTAACAAGCTAATAAGAAAACGTACAATAGAATAAACTACATAAAATATTAACCATAAAACACTTCATAGCTATTCAAATATTTAAAACAGTCTCAAAAATGTTCAGTAATAACGTAGTTAACAATAGTAATATATGTCTAAATCGCCCGTGTAGTCCACACAATCCGCCAAATGTCCCGCACACGGCACACTGCGATGACCCGCAATACACCCGCGGACCCGCCATCCCACTCCCGGGCACGCTAGCCCACTCCCGGGCACGCTAACCCACTCCTGGACACACCGGTCCACTCACTTCACTATCCACAATGTTGAATTGAGCCTGATGGCTCTCGCTGACCGTGTTTATATAGGGTCACGGCTAAGGGTCTAGAATCCTTCATTTCTAGACTGGTCTAGAAAATAGCCAAGATTCTTCCAGACGTGTGCTTTTATCCCCTCCTGTCTCCTCTAATCTCCTAGTCAAGTGAAACAGTTAAATTATATACATTCGATGGACTGCCGCTGCATACCTGCTAAACAAGGAGAGAGATAGAGAGAACAGAGAGCGCAGTTAGTGTATACAACGAGAAGCGCACCGGTCTCACCCTCAGACACTAATCTTGTTACAATATTATTATAGTATGTGTGAGAATCTAGCTTACAAGCTTATAACCTATTCGTGGTTGAGTATAAAACAGGGAAAGTGAGCTACCTGTACATGAATGTTCAATGAGTGTGATCTTAGTAAACCTTACCCTGTTTAAATATGTTGTTCAAATATAATTATGTAGTTCAATAATGTACAGCTGACTATTCGCACCATTGGTCCGGCTAAACTGATCCCAATATATTAGTTATGTCCTGATGGACACAATGTGAATATCGAGTTGGAATGAAGTGGATTGAAATTTAGATCTGTTTGATATTAATTTTGGAAACATTTATTTGATTAACTATATATTAAACTAATGAGAATAATAATAATAATAATAATATTGATTTCACATTTTAATAGCACTATAATCATTGTAGCGATACGAACTCTCATAATAATTGACTTTGGTTGTTAAGTTAATTAAACATTGCGTATTTGATGTATATTCAATACATTGTTTTTTTTTATCAGCTTACTATAATACAGAAATTGCCATAACTGCCCATGCGTTCTTACACACGTTTAATCTCGGTAAGAACTCAGAGTAAACAGATCCAGACAAAAAGAAAACCAACAAATTACCTGACTTTGATTTACATTGGTCACCGAGAGCTGCTGAGCTCTAGCGAACAAAAGCAAAAACTATTTTAATAAAATAAAATAAAAACACTTAGGTTGGCTAGTGAAAAATATAGCTCTCTCTCGCTCTCACCTATCCTGTGAGGTTTGATCTTGAAGTGTTGTGAGGGCTGGAAACAAGTTAAATGAATGTTCATGAACAGTTACTAGCTACACGTGTGCGGAAGTAATTATCGACAGTACAGTCACTGACCAATAAATTCTACACAACCAAAATTTAGGTAACCCAGCAAGCATGGAAGTATAAACTGATCATTATGTCGTTTAATGTATTTAGTCCCAACTTGGTAGATTTTTTTTCACACCTTTGGCTTCAAACTGATGTCTTATTTTGTCCCATTTTAATCTTGAAGTGGTTACTACAATTAAAATAAGTTTGAAGATTCTTATAAGTGTATCTTGATAATTTGTGATACTGTTACAGCACTATCGTTCCACGCTGTGTTGTTTGGATTATTTTAAGCAGAAAATTATAACCAGGCCTCGGAAGTTAATACCCTTAAAAATGCACTTAGAAATGAAGTATTAATGCCCTCAAATATAATAAAAATGGCCTTAAAAACAAAAAATATGCACTTAAAAACTATATTTTCTATTTTTTAAAGTTCCCAAAAAAACTCTTAAAATTAATAATACATTTCAAATCCAATTATTCTTCTTCTTGTCCGATCACGGTAATGTGGGAATCCTGCAAAGGGATAAATAATTTAATAAATATTGTACAACGAATCTGCCCAATAAAAAAATAAAAGCAGAACATTTGTGTGCATGTAAGAATGATATAGAGATAAAAGTACATCTTAGTACAACTTATTCTACATTACAATGCACAACGAAGGTCATCTTCAGATACTCAGGTGTGAATAGTCAGCGATTATTGGCCAAGAAATTTCTGTACCCGGAGAAACTGCGCTCTACATCCACGGATGTTATTGGAGCATACCTGAAGTATAGAATGTCACCCAGCGATATGTCCTCTTCGATGTCTTCTAAAGAGTCAATTTTACCGGTGATTATGTAACCAATTTCACACACTGTTTTGAATCACGAATTTTTTTATCAACACATTCTGTGGTTTTGTAAACACTGCTTCTCCAATTTCACCTGAAGCTTTCTTGAGGTTATCCTGAAGAGTTTTGATAAAAGCAGTAGCATCAGACAATGACACACCTTTCTTTTCTAAGTTTGTTATGGTTACGGTAAAAATACTGAAATTAGCCTTGATATACGCCAAGCTTACATCAATTTTGCGATCTGAGAGCATATCTTGTGCAAGATTAATAGACACGGCCTCTTCACTGTCAAATCTGTTCACAGCTGTTTTTAAAACACGAATATGGTCACAATAATAGAAACTTGCATGAAGCCATGTGAACTATCGTGTAATTATTGGCTGAGGTGGTAAGGGTACCTCAGATACCATCATCTTGAAATTAAGTACTCTAGATGGCGCTTTCAAGAATACTTTTTTAACGTTGGACATTAGTTGGTCAACATTTCCAAAGTTCTCTCTCACCTCTTCAGCAACTCGGTGAACCGCATGAGCAACACATGTCACGTGAATCATTTTAGAATATAATGCTGTAATTACAGTTGCTACTTTGACCATATACGTGGCAGCATCACTTACAAAAAGAAGAACATCATCGTGCTTAATACCGTCAGTACAGAGCTGAACCTGTCGACTCACACAATTTACAAAATAGTACTCTCCCGTCTGTGGAAAAAACACCTTCACCAAACTCGTTAACTAACTGTCGTAAATAGTAGAATTGAGATGGTTTTATTTTTGGCATCCTGCTAATTTATAAATACCCAAATATATGAAAGTACAACAGGCTTAACATGAAACTCTTGGGGGTTGCGCAGTGGCAAATAAAAACAGCATGTACACATGCGTGGACCAGTTCAAGGACAAGTGAACGTTGTCACTGCTAGGGGAGTATCCCTCCCTCTCCTCTCTTTACATCCCTGCCCGTGAGGCAGAGTTCCATGTTAAAACTCACCAATAGTAGTAAGCCAACCAGCTTTAAGAGATACAATTCAAACTGACACTAATCTACTCAACTAACATCCACATTCTAAACTATTGTGACTGTGCCACTGAGGTAAACAAAGCCTTACATTCCTTAAATTCCAAGATATCCAGTTTTCCAGCACTGGGATTTTCCATTGAAACAAAACAAGATAGTGATCTAAAATTGTATGTATATCCTTACTAATTTCTATCGTATTTAGTACCACTCTGTCAGAAAACACTAGGCAACACTCATTATTTCATGTCCGGCCGTATTAATAAATCGCATAACACTAAATGCATGTGAGAGGTTCTGGAGCGACTCGTCAAATGGGACCAGTAGATTTTTTCATACCTATAATATTATAATTATGATAAAATAGGGAATATACTATGATGAGTAAAATAATTAACGAGGCTGAGGTGTTAAAAGCTATGAAAGTGTTAACAAAAATGGCAAAGCTGTGGCTAAAGCTCAGCCACAATTGAAGTCTTAAGTTTGGGGACATGGTACTACTTTCCAGATTGTGTGGGTTGTTCAATGTGTGTGCTGGGATTTTGAATGTGCCTAATGACTAGAATAATGGTGTCATTGTTTCTATATACAAAGGCAGTAAGAGTGGAGAAGAGAAATATATGAAGATTAATTTATTTATTATATTAGCCAGTAAAATTTTTGTGAGAGTTTTAATTGAGAAGTTGAGTGAAAAAACAATGGACGAGATTTGAAATTGGCAAAGTGGTTTCACGCCTGGTAGAGATTGCGTGGATCAGATATCTGCAATGCAACAAGTGATTGATAAATGTATGGCAGTAATGGAGAAAGTGTATTGTGCATTTGTAGATCTGGAGAAAGCGTACGGTCATGTGAATAAGACTGTGTTATGGAATGTTCTTAGAGAGTATGGAGTGGGTTCATGGTTAGTAAATGCAATTATGGCAGTGTATGGTGGAAGTAAAGACCTGCATTAGGGTGGATGGAGCGTTGAGCAAATGGTTTGACATGGAACAGAGCGTTGGAAAAGGTTGTTTTGTGACTTCATGGTTATTTAATGTATCCGTGGAAAAGTGTATAAGGAATGCTTGTGAGGACGCAGTTGGTGTACATCTGGACAGTGTTAATGTGAGAGTGCTGTTATTTGCAGATGATGTCGTATTAATGGATGAGAAATAAAGCGATTTACAGAACACATTAAATCGTTTGAATGTGGTGACAGGCAGAAAGGATCTTTGTATAAATGTCTCCAAAACTAAGGTGACAGTTTTTATAAGGATGGATCAGGAAATAATCATCAGCTTAGTATAAATGGATAATTGTTATAAAAAGTGAATGATTTTTTTTATATCTGGACAGAATATTTTGCAAAAATGGAAGGATAGATGGTTAAATCGACAGATGGGTGAGTGCAATAATGAAGTAGTATCGAAAGAGGCAAACATGACAGTACATAAAAAGGTGTTGATGTCAACCTTTTAGATGAATGTGAAGCATCGGTTTGTCAGGAGAAGCACAAGAGCAAGGAGAATGCAGTTGAATTGATATATCTAAGAAAGGTCTGTAGAAAAACCCGCATGGATTGAGTCGATAATGAATGGGTCCCGGAGGAGTGTGATTTGAAGGAAATACAATTGGTCAATATGAAAGAAGGATATTTTGTTGATTCGAGAATGTTGAGAGAATGAATGCAGATCGAATGACAAAGTAAATATATGACGGCAGAATGTGTGGAAGATGTAAACCTTTTAATACATGGCTAAATATTGTAGAAAACTGCAACAAATTGAAACGTGTATACTGTTGAATTGAAGGTAGTATTCAAGGATTGGGAATTATGGATAAAATTAGTGAGGATTAATTAAGTACGGGGTTGTTTTTATGAGCTCTATGCACAGTTTCTTGCTTATCCCATAGAGGAATGGCGTGATTTGGAATGTATATAATGTATGTATGTATGTATGTATGTATGTATGTAATTGTTCTATTTCTGAATATAGTTTATAGATCAAATTGTTTTATTATTTATTAATTTTGTGTTTGAGAACATATACCTGTTATTTAGAAACATAATTATTGGGTTTTCGCATTTACATCGTTTATATTGGCTTCTTGAACGCTGAATAATCGTTTTTGAAGTCGATCAAATTATTTATCTCAGATGCTATTGCTTAGTATTAAGTTCTTGTGTTTTGTATTAACAAACTTAGCAAAGGCCCTTAGGAATATTTTTCTCAAAAAGATAAGTGAATTTTATGGTTACTGTTTTGCATTAGGTGAACGTTTTCAAAAGTCGGTCGTGGATCAAGAATGAATAATTAACTGTTTTAATCATTAGTCTAAGCCAAAGGCATATATTTAAAGGTTTATTGTGTTTAGTCTGTCCCTTATAAAATGGGTCATATGTAAAATTGTAAATTCTGGTGTAGTTTAGAATGCTCTTAATATATTTTATTTTTTTAGTGAACAAAGCCTAGATACATGCTATATCTAAAAGTCACAAAGCAATCAATGTAATCACAATGTAATGCAATTTATATACGCCACATCTTATCACACGCTCGTGATATCCAACTAATTAATCATGTAGGGATATTGAAGGCATAATTTAGAGAAAATATCCCAGAATTTTGATGGAGGTACAGTGGGAAATCCTTTAGGAATAAACACCTAATTCCATTCATCTGGAATACTAACCCTGACCTCCCCATCACTTCAAACCAGATAAAATGAGAATAGTGACCTTAGCCTCGTGGTGGCTGCATGCAAACTTACAACAAAATAATCCATCTAAGGACAAAATGATAAATGGCCAACTGGTTGGCAAATTGACAAATTATTGGAAGATTAGGTGGATCAAGTGGCTGACATATCTTGTACCATCTGGTCGACATAGGAGGATACAATGATATCTAACTGGTCGGCATTAGAGGATACAAAGATAGACAGTTAGCTGGTCGGCATAATAGGATACAGTGATTGACAGCCAAATAGTCGGCGTAAGAGGATACAAAGATAGACAGTCAACTGGTCGGCAAGAAACGACCAACTTGTTGACAAACATCCAAATAAATGCGTTATTAATGTTAATTTCAGTCAATTGAGTAAGTACATATTTCCCTAATTTATCACTCACTGGGAATGAGAAAGGTATGATTGAAAGGAATTATAGATGCATTTTCTCAGAAAAGGAGTTAAAAAGAATTTAGAAGGATGAATCTCAGTACATGTAACTGAGATTATGGCCCCTATCTATCCATCACCGGCAATCCAGTATAGTGTGATAGTGACGCATTAGACAAAGTGACGACCGATGCAGGTATTTATTAGTGTTAAACCGCACTTCCGAGGAGAGCAAAACTTGTCAGTCCGATGTTAACTTTAGCATTGTGGCAAGTGTGAAATATTTCTACAGCAAAATGTGTAAACTCTTGTCTCGCTCGCCCGTAGAACTTTGTTCGGAAATCAACGAGAAACTAATTTACTTCACGACTTCCTTAGTACATGTGCTTTCTCCAAGATTGAGCGGACTGGCATTGAGTTTGAGTAAACGAGCGGCTCTGGATTCACGAGGCCACCTATCAGGATTAGCCCTAGGTTTATATACAATCAGTATGGATTCCTTATAAAACATAATTGAATTTTGAATAGTATATTTTAATAATATTTAATTGAATAAACTGTTTATTCATATTGTACAGATATACTACTATCTATACTAAGAAACGTACTAATATTAGTAAGTCGTGTGCTGAGATAATCTGATTTATCTGAGTGTTCATGTTAAATACACCTAAGAGCAAATACATACAGTAGCCTATATGCGACAAGTGGAAACATGGATATTTCTCCATGCCTTTCCAGTCAAGAGGTGTAAAGTAGGTTTATGTTCAATACAATAAAATACAAACTCTTAAGAAATTCAAAGATGAAGAATACTAACACTTGTATAATTACCTGTAAATAAATAGCAACATTTGAAGATGCAGATTATATACCGGCTACGGATATATAGCTTAGAGGTAGATAAATGTTGCACTAAGCCTGGTGTATCGGGTTCGATCTACGTGTCCAGTGTAATTTACGAATACAATTTTAGGTTGTTGGTTTTTCAAAATGTAGTTTAAGAGAATAATCTATACATCATATTCTCGCCAAACCAGATCCACCCCTTTTAACAGTTCTAGTTTCCCCTCCTCTATATTCTATATTCTCCAGACTGGCTGCATCTCGATGAATAACGCAATCAAGGCTGTCACTGACTGCTTACTTGCCTCATATGTGGTAAATTACATTTTAATTAGGGGAGAGGCTAACTTAGATGAAAGGGCGATTTCAGAGGTTTCCCTCGTATATTAATCCTCTACCATGGGCAACTTCAACCGCGTGGGTTTTATGGTGTTTCGCTTGGGTGATTTTGGCATGGAAATAAATAGCATGAGACGATCGACTTTTATTCTTTTTTTATGGCTTACAATATTTAGCGAAGCATAACATCTTCCTCCACGAACTTTTGTAAATATGCATCTTTGTTAACGATTTTTTAGTTCTTAACTTTATTCTGTAGCCCATATTTTTCACTTATAAGCTCTCTATTAGATTTAACACTCCATTGGTTTTCTATAAATTGGATCGTAATGTAAGATTATTGTGTCAGTGTTTAGTTACTAAATACTCGAAGATGATGTACACCTACATCTAAACCAGTCATCAAAGTGTTCTGGTTGCTCACGTAGGAATATCGTAAGGAGAAAGGGATTTCCTACAGTGAATCATCAATTTTTAAACTTCAACTTTTTTACTATAGTCATTTACAATTAACTAACTTTATAATTCATTTTGAAAATTTAAAAAAAACTATTCTAATTAATTTTGGTTTCAGCTAAATTACTAACCAACCAAACATCATCGTGAGTTTAAGTTCGTTAAAATTACCAATGAATAATATTTAATTATAAAAGTCTTTTTACAACTTTTTCTTACCATTGATTCTTGAGCCTGATACTCTTAAATCTAATATCCTAATCCTAATATTTTTTGATATAAGGGTTCTTATAATCTCTCGTCTGTTATTGTTCATTATATTAATTATTAAATGATATTATATATACTTTTTGAACTTTATCTGATAACTTTTATATTTTTATAATTTCATTGTACTTTAATTGTTACACAAATTAATATTACCTTTCCTTAGTCCCATTTTAAAGTCTGATTTCTTTTCTGGGTGTTTGGGGGTTCTTAAGTCATTCTGAAAGTTTAAAATATTCCACTACATTAAGAAATTCTAATATATAAATTTATAAATTAGAAAATCTTCATTCTACCAACCTTCAAATTAAATATCAGATATTTAGGAATTATTTGGGTTTTTAGAGCTGACCCACTATAATCATGGGGAATGTAATTTTTTATCTTACCTAGAAATGAGATTTTATGTTTATTTTACCCGCTTGCCCCTCTTTATAAAATCCCATTACACAATTTGTGACTATCAGATATTTTTGGATATTTGGGATATTCCTTTAATCTTTATGGGGAATTTACGTTCCATGCAACCCTTTTAATTCGTCGTTTCTATTGATTTTGACATTTTGAACATTACCTCTCCCATTTAACCCACTCCAACTTTGAAATGGTTTGATTATCTGAAGGGGTGCCTATACTTGCCTGACGAACTTCAATCTTGCCTGGTAGGCTTTTTATATATTAAGAAACCCCCCCCCCCAACACCCCATAAACTCCCGGTGCCCCACTATACAATCTCCCATTAGACTTTTCTGGTTAAATGAAGCAATCTATTTGCCATCATGACACATTTCCGTTTTTTATCCCAACTAAAAGTAACTAATATTTTTGTGCGTATTCCCTCTACCCCCCACATATATACTTATTTTATGCTTTATACTTGATAATAGTATGAACTACCTGACACTTCCCGAAATAGTAGCTTAGTACAAAAATAGTAAGAAGGGGACATAACGCGTAAACAGTATAACCAATCAAAATTAATCGTACGGTGCAACGCACAAACTTTCTCTTGCTTTTATGTTAAAATATACATTTACTAAAAGCTCGTAAGATTTGTGAAACGAAATAATACGTCTGTTTATTATGAATGTTTCAACTGCTATTCTCTATTATTTGTTTAAGTAGCTATATTACTATCGCTAGGTGTCAGCACAGCACATATTTATTGTCATTCGCTTCAATTCCTGCCCTTTCACCCTGATCTCTCCGGGCTCGCTTGTCCCGTACCTTTACTTTATATGATCTTACAGGTAGAGAAAGTATTGTGATCTCTCCGGGCTCGCTTGTCCCGTACTTTTACTTTCTCACGATCTTACAGGTAGAGAAAGTATTGTTATGGTAAAAAAATATATATATTCGAGATTTTGATAAATGTCGACGTCTCATGACCCACTGATCCACCGAATACAACGATTTGTTTTTGAATTTCCATCCGTCTGTCTGTCTGTACCTCCAACTAGAGTATAAACTATTTTACCGATCGGGCTAAAACTTGATATTTAGTTTTTTCAAAGGGTTTTCCCGAGGGGTTTTTGGAATTGGATATATTACCCTAAGATTAAAGGTGGTGTACAAAATGGTGAAAAGAGGAAAAATCGATTTGATCAAAATCAGATCTAACGATTTGGATTAAATATAATTTCTAATCATTTAAAAAAATTATGAACAAAATGGCCACTCTAATTTTCTTGGCAAAATAACCTCAAGAGGCCAGTTTGATGGGTAAATTCTCATTTTTTTTATAACATATCCAAGTTATTTGAGATATGATATTACTTATCATTGCAATATGTAGGTCTAGTGATAATACAAATATTTATTTGAAAAATATTTTTATAGAACTAATAATTTTCAACTTAAACGCAAATATATAAATATCCTTTTTTAAGTTTTGTAAAACTAAAGGTCAAGTATTGCGACTGTAAACAAATATCCAGCCCCAGATTTTGATGGATGTCGACGTTTCATGGCCCACACAATTCTTAAAAGTGTTGTTTGCGGTGCCGTCATTCTGTGTGTCTGTTTAACCCTAAAATCACGAGTAGTTAAATTAAGGGCAAAAGAGAAAAAAATCAATTTTCTCAAAATTGGCCCTAACAATTTTGATAAAATTTCCTTTTAAGCGTTGTTTACGATTATAAGCAAAATTGATATTTTCATTTTCCCATGAATATGATTTTGAGGGTAATTTACAGAAGAAGAAATTTCCTTATCTCCGCAACTATTTGAGATACTGAATAACTTATCATTGCAAAATTGTAGCATTTAAAAAAAACACCTTCTATTTGAAATATATTTTATAAACTATATAGTTTCTGAGGTATTCGCAAATATGATAATACAATTTTGTGAGCTTTATTTGTATAGCTATCCTACCTTTCTTTTAACGCAATAGTTCTTTAATGCCATGGAAACATTAAATATAAGTAGGTCTCTCAATAAGTTTATGTAATAATAATTACTTAACTTCTTAAGAAAAATGATTGCACAACAATGATCTATTTTCTTAATTTTAGATTAAATAGTCAATATTTATCCTTTTTACTGGCCAAAATTTATAAATGAGGAATTTAACATAAATGCGATGACCTGAAGATGTGCAACACCTACTAAAATGTTAAAATTTTAACCGAAAGAGTAAATTTTAGTACGAGGTTTTGACCATTGTGGACACAATTTCGATATTTTTTATTGGTCCAAATATAAAATGAGGACATTAATTCTTTAAAAATAAGATTATAAAATTTAAAACTGGGACTCCAAAAATATTTAACGTAATTATAGTACAGTTTATGCTTGGCTTTGATGGTGTATATGGTTTTGTTTCACACATATTACTAGCTTTGTGTAAATATCTCAATTTTTAAACATTAGGGCGAGAAAGCCCGTGCAGAGTTCCGTACCATTTATTTTATCACGCACGTGTGGCTGATCAGACATAGACTCGTATTAAGATTAACGTGTGAATCAAGCATCTCTAGCATAATGCAATGAAGCTCTCTCGTGTGATATAATTAACAATTCCACACGAAACAAGATTGGGGCGCCCCAGTCATAATCGCTTCGCTCCAGGTAATCTCATTCACACTTCACAAAGGAAGGCTGGTAGTTAATTTCATTTGTTTCTCTGTGTTTGATAGTTTAAAGCATTTGGGAAAAACCTCATCTCTTAATATCATTCAAGATCCATACATCGTTATAGAAACACTACACCAAAGTTCACAAAGGAAATAAATGGTACGGAACTCCGCGTGGACTTTCTCGCTCTATTGTTTAAAAACGGAGATATTTACTCAACATTATTAAAATAATATAAACTAGTGAACCGGAGAACAAATTGATCTATACATACGTAAAACATTTTTTGACTCACGGTTTTAAATTAACATAATTTTATTTATAAGGAATTAACGTCTTCATTTGTATATTTGGACCAATAAAAAAATATCTATATCGGGTCCTCAAGGGTCAACATTTCGTATTAAAATTTTGACTTCCGTTTAAAATATTCGGCATTTTATTAGGGTATGCACATATTATGATTATCGCATTGCAATTACATATTTCTTTGATTAATTTTAACCAATAAAATAGGTAATTATTGACTATTGAGTCTAAAATGAGAGAGATAGATCATTGCTGCACCAGGAGTGGATCCAGGAGGGTTACTCGGGTGGTGGGAGGGGATGGGAGCCTCTTAAAGAAATTAAAACAATTAAATCAATGTTAAAGTCACCACTAGTTTTATTGTCAAGTAATACTATATCACCAGATTTCATTTTTTTTAAAATTGTAATTGTCAATATTATTAAATTATTAATATTCGGTAGTTATTATAAATACTTAGGACAATCACATCGAAGATTAAAGTGGTGAAAATAGGCATTAATTAAATTACCCAAATTTAATTTGCGAAGATATCACCTTGTTGCACTCACCTTGTTTAGGTTTACAATTATTTTTATAACTATCTGAGGACAACCCTCTCTTCGCTGGGTTTCTATTTGGTACATCTGTGCACTTTTTTCTGCATATATATATATATATATATAGAAGACGTGCATTAAAAGTTTTTTTGTGTGTACACAAACATCTTACAAACTAAGTAAATAATCAAATTACATGTTTATACTACATCTAGTGTGTTGTTGTCTGGCGCATGCACCAATAGATGTTATGTTTGTCCAACACGTGAAAGAGCAACGTGGAGCTGACCATGTGAGAAACAAGATTCTTTCAAACTAACTCCGCAATAGTGGAACGTTTGACCCTGCACCTTATTGATAGTGATACTCTAAGATAATCTCACTGGAAACTGTAATAGTTTGAAACAAAATGACAAATCGTTCGAGATCAATGGAATTCTTGGCATGGAAACCCATTCTCCTTTTTCTTTGCCGGTTAGGATTACCGCCTCAATGATATTGTTAATTAGCTGTTTCACAAATGATCTTTTGCTATATTACATAATTTCGGTGAGTCAAGATTTCGTAATAGTATACCTGACGATCCAATCTTCAGCTTCAATATATGTGAAGGATACCGAGTGGATTTAATGAATTTAAAAATTATGTTGAAAAGTTCACATATTCATCTTGATATATCATTGTGTCTATCGATTTATATATTTTTCTTCCCCCGTTATCATATTCTGTATTCACTCATTTATTCGTTGCACTACATCATTCTTTGTAACTAAAATTGCTCGCTGACACAACCATTATTTATTCAGGTAGTTTCTTTCTATAAGCGGATATATTTTTTCTATAAGTTGTTCTTCCGTTTCTAGCACGTAGCACAATTATTCTGTAAAATTAGTCTACCAGTGTTCGGATCCAGCGGATAGGTTCCATTTCCAATTCTCAAATGATTTTCGGCAAGCTCTCAGATCCCCTCTCATTATTGCACGCATATTATCGGTTAAAGATAACTTTTCAACGCGATCCCAAAATATTGATTGCTTCAAACATGCGTTTATTTCATCGGCAGGTGTTGATTTAGGAGTTACTGGCAATGTTTGCCAAAAATCTCCTGATAGTAGCAATAAAATTCCCCCTAATAGTCTTGTGTTCTTCCGAATTTCCTGTAATGTTTTATCTAGCGCTTCGAGTGATTTTCTATGAGCCATCGTACATTCGTCTCATATAATGATGTTGCATAGCATTAAACACTGACCACGTGTCGAAGATCTTGTTACATCACAGACTGGATACTCTTGTTCGGCTACATTTCATGATAATTTTAAAGCAGAATGTGCCGTTTACCCACATTCCATTAACATAGCCGCGATTCCAGATGATGCCAATCGTTTTACCAGTGCCCCCTGGTGCATCCAAAAATATAATTCCCCCTTCATCTGTTTCAATACGATTTATGATTCTGTCGTATACAATCCATTGTGTTTGTGTTAATTTTGGATAATTTTCTCTGATGTAGTGATTCAATTATTCTGAGTTATTTCATCAATTCAGAATAACTGCGTCTAATTCACTTCGAATAGGAGGTTGTACTCCAAGTTGAATTAAACTTTGAATGCTCATCGCTAAACATCGATCCTCCAGGATAATTAGGGCTTCATTATAAATATCTTCATTGAAAGTAACATTGTCTCTCCGCACTCTGGTAAAGAGGTTGTCGCAATATTTTATCCATACTCTATTAGGATTTTAGGGGGTTACACGATGTTAGAGTTATTACCAAAAGTTCTCACACTTGATCCTCTCTCATTGCTCGCCCTCAGTGATTGTCATTTTCAAACAGACCACGGCGCTTAAATGCCTCTCGATACGTTTTGCAAATGTAACCGTCTATTGTTCTAAGATCTTCAAACGATGTTGGCCCATGTACTCCGTGAAGCAGTAGACACAAGTAAAAACACTCTGGGTTTTTCAGATGAATCGTGTATACTTGACCAATAGCATGATCTTTGAGTACACACTCAAATCCTTCAACTGGAATTCCTCTATTCCGTCGATAGAATTTTCTTCGTGACGCGTCACATATGTAGTAATTGGGAACTTCTGTATAGAAAAGTGTTCTTTCAAGCGGGTCATTTTGGCACAATTCGAAAAATGCAGTCAGGGTGGTATGGACGTGTTGGTTTGCAACTCTTCATGCTGTTTCACTTGTAAAATAAACTCGTTGTCCATTCTCAAGATGAACTGCTAAATGAACAACTGCTGTGTTTCTGTCGGGTGTTGGGAAACTTAATATACGCCAAACCACCTCATTACTATTAATATATCCTCCCATTTGATATCGCAAGATTTTGTCATTTCGATTTTCATTAGTTACTCCAAAGAAAGTGATATCACTGCCTTTGTTAATATATCTACACACATATTTAATTGACTTCACAGAACTGCAATATTCCACGTTGATGTGTGCTTGAAACATCCTCGACAATAACGGACTATATGGTACGATCCATTGATTGTAAATTTCAACTTACACGTCATTTCTAATATTAATTTTCACCGTAAATCCTCCTTCACTCAGTGGTTGACGTCTGTACTTTGGATAAACATCTTCACCCGTTTGCGTTTCACTCAAATATGGTCTTGGATAGTGCTTTAAGCATGGGTTTTCTTCCATACAGGGTGATTGCATATCAAGTACTCTACATGGTCCATGTATCATATTTTTTTACGGTTATTTCATACATTACAGGATCTTGAACCAGATTTGGAAACTTAGCCACGATAACAACATCTGCTTGATTCGAACGAATTTTCTCTTTAAGACAAATTAAATATTGTGCGTGTGGCCGTCCTCTTTTATGCCATTCAATTGAGCACATCCAACAAATGACGTCCCCAAAAAGGTGACTCTTCACATTAATATCAATGAATTTTACTTACTTTTGTCTGAACACTCGCGCAATAATGTCATGTCTATCAGGTGGCTTTTGTCCATACTGTAACTCATCTTTAATCTCCTTAAACAATAAATTACACATAAAAGTTATGAACAAATCGAGACGACCGTGTTTGTTAACGTGAGTCTTAGCGTCTTGAGCATATTCGTATATATGTCTGGGACAACCTGTGAACGTAGAAGGCAAGATTACTAATCGCCCCAGATTTTCAACATCTCCATCACTGGCTATCGCATTCCGGAAATTAATGTATTCATCTGTTCGTAACTTGCTTTGATTTTGGTGGACATAGAGCAATCTTTCTGACTCTATTTTTGCATATATATCAACAATAAACTGTTGAAACAATGGCCGACGGTTAAGTATATAATTGTAATCGTTTTCTCTGTCCATTATGTTTTATCAATAAAACTCTTTTGAAGTTATTTTATTTGTTGATCGATTCATTTGCGGGTTAACTTGTTGTTTATTAAAATCGTAGCCATATTCCCCTTGCCAAAATATTAATGGATATTGCTAGAGACAATATTGAGAAAATGGATTTTTCCTCTTTATTTCCTTCAGTAAACTACCTTTAATTTTAGGGTTAAATATCCAATTACAAAATACCCAGGGACAGCCTTATGAAAGCCTTATATACCAAGTTTTAGCCCGACCGGTAAAATAGTTTAGGCTCAAGTCCGACTTACAAACAAACAGACAAACAAACGGAAAATCAACAACAAAGACTTTGGTTTCGGGGGGTCATGAAACGTCAACATTCATCAATATCTCGATTTTGATTTATTTGGATATCACAATACTTTCTCAATCTGTAAGATAGCGAGAATGTAAAGATATACACTATGACTTACTTACTCTATGGCATTAGTAAGTAGGCACATTGTTAGATAAAAAAAAGAGAAAACTATCTGTCCACCAAAGATCATAAGAATACAAATTAATTTTCAAAGACTTGAATTAAAAAGTGTATATATTGGATTATAAATAAGTGATCATTGGTTTTATACAAAAAATATTTCAAATAAATGATTTTAGCTTTAATAATACTACAACATAACAATAATTTTTTATTGTATCTCACATAGTTGCGGTATATTATGAAAGTTTGAAAATTTCCCTCGTGTTAAGTGCCTTCAATATCATTGTCATTAGAAAAGAGTTTCCATCTAGTTTATAAAGATATAAAGTTTCTAGATATAAAATTTAATCAAAATCCTTGGAGAAAATTTCAAGAAAATTGATTTTTCTCTTTTTGCCCTTCAGTAAAATACCCTTAAATTTAGGGTTAGTTATCTAATTCCAAAAATCCTTGGGGAATCTATTACTAGCCCTAAATACCAAGATTAATACAAATCGATAAAGAAGTGTATGCCCTAGCCTGAGGTATTGGCACAGACAAACGGACCTACAGACAGACAGACAGATGGCATTGTGAAAGGCACTTATTTTGGTTTCAGGGGCTCATAAAACGGTGACATTTATCCAAATCTTGAGTTGGATTTTTTTACGATCACAATACTGTATCTACAGGGTGTCTATAAAAACAAAAAAATATTAAAAAGGGTAAGTAAAGAGATTGGTTAATGTAGAGAGGATTAAAATGCTATAATGGGTGGAAAAGGCAATAAGTTAAAAAAAGGGCAAAATGGGATAAAAAGTGTAAAACGAGAAAAAAGGACGATAATATAATATAATAATTTTTTGCTTTTTTAAACTTTTATGTTATTTCTTTGAAACACTATCATTATTAAGCTTTTTGAGCAATTAGCACTTTTTAATTCTTAAATAATTTTTTTGCCTTTTGACACTTTTTAATTGTATTATTATTATTATTATTATCATTATCATTATTATTAGCACCGCGTCTTACTACCCGTTCGGGTTATACGCACTTACGCTAATGTGTAATGGTAGGAGGATTGTGAGATGAAATGGAGGACCTACAGTTTAACGTGGAATCCGAACCACGGTGGAGGCCTGGCATTCCTCACATTCACAAGATGTCTTGTCAGAGGTGAAGGAAGGGTTTGGTAATCAGATAAATCTTTGCTGGGACCGAGGATTGAACCCCGGCCGCCAGCAAGGAAGTCTGACACCTTACCCCCTAGACCGCCAGGTCACCAATATGTACTATTGATAGAATAAAAAAAGGTAGTATTAATGTAATATAATATTATTATTAGCACCGCGTCTTACTACCCGTTCAGGTTATACGCATTTACGCTAATGTGTAATGGTATGGTGATTGTGAGCTGAAATGAAGGACCTACAGTTTAACGTGTAATCCGAACCACGGTGAAGGCCTGGCATTCCCCACATTCACAAGATGTCTTGTACAGAGGTGAAGGAAGGGTTTGGTAATCAGATAAATCTGTGCCGGGACCTTGTATTGAACCCCGGTCGCCGGCACATAAGTCTGACACTTTACCCCTAGACCACCAGGTCACTCAAAATAATAACTAATAAATTGATAAATCAAAACTTTCGAATAATGTGATGACTAATTTAAAAATAAATATTAACCATTAATATAATCCGTGTTGTCTGCTTTCTTAGAAATTGCAAATACAATCAAAATTAACAAAAAGCAATGAGAACTGGATAAAATATGTTGCCAACTTAAATAAATAGTGTTGAAAACCAAATACCGTTGAATACTGGTTGCCATGGCAACCATGGTCTTCCCGTCACGAAGCGATGTTCGGACAGAATCACTGTTTCGCTAACTTTTCTCGACAACATATGGTGAAGCCTAGTTGACGACAATCGAGCCGACAAATGTTCCCGAGTGGTATGAATAACCCGGCGGGAAACCTAGAGAGTGAAACCAAGGAGAGAGAGAGCCATAAAGGACATGTGAAGAAGGAAAGCTGCTGGAGATGATGACATACCAGCTGATCTTCTGAAGGAACTGGGAAACAACGGATTAATAGCTCTGAACAAACTTATAAATATTATCCACGAAACAGGAGAATGGCCCAAGGACTTTCTAGACGTAACTGTGGTGGCTCTAGAGAAGAAGAAGCAACCAAAGAAATCCATTGATCACAGGACCATCAACCTCATCTTTCATGTGGGGAAGAATAAGGCAAGAATATTCAACAGGTGACTGGAACAGAAATTAGAAATTGTGATGGAAGAAGACCAGTTTGGATTCATAAAAGGAACCAGAGATGCCATCGGTATGTTGAGAATAATTTCAGTAAAAATGCAGGAAGTCAAAGAATAAATATACATTTATTTCATTTACTGGCAGAAGACATGTTGATATAGTGAAATGGAAGAAACGAAAACCCATAATGATCGGCATAAAATGGATGGACAGAAGGCTGATTACAAACCTATACCTTGGACAGTGAGTGGAAATGAGACTAAGTGATGGAGAGACCAATAGTGCTGGACTAGGAAGAGGAGTGTGACAGGATGATGTTTGACACATGGTCTATTCAACTTGTATGTTCAGTGGCTGGTCCATCTTCCTAAGAGCCTAAGTTTCTGCTCCATACAGTGCGATACTCCAAATGTAACATTTTATCAGTCTCTTCCTCAGTTACAAACTCAACTTGAAGGTCAGCAGTAACCACTTCCTCGACCATCAAGATCCTTGACATAGTTATTTTAGTTCAGTAGGCAAGATTTGTCAACAAACTTCCCATCTACTTGAAATTATCTACGTCTTCCACATCTTGGTTTTTATTTTTAGCGACTCTTTATTTTTTAAATACCCATCAGGTTTGACTTCTCAATATTGATCATCATGCCATATCTTCTCCTTATCTCCACTAGACGGTCCAAGAAGGAGGATTTAAATACTAGATGGCTTGAAGAAAAGAAGATAATTCTGGGAGCTGAAGGAGGAGACAGAGGACAGGGCGCACTGGGGGTATAAGTTTCACTGACGAAAGGAATGGACCTTTCGTTAGATAGAACAACTAAAAATAATAATAATAATAACAATAATCCCTTTTTTCCTTTTTACATTTTTTGAACTTTCTAAATTTCTCCAAAATCTTTCAATTATTTCCCAATTTCCCCTTTCAATTAATTTCACATTTTTGACATATTTAACTCTTTTTATCCATTTTAAATTACACCTTATTACATGAAGTACCCATCTTTTAACGGGGGAATTATTTTATGGTGGAAAGGCTGAAAAGTCAAAAAGGATGAAAATTAAATAAAATCTTAGATATAAAAAAAAGTTAAGTAATAAGTTAGAAATCGATTTAAAGGATAACAAAATTAATAAATGAAATATGATTAAATGTTAAAACAAAAAATAAATAAATCATATAGTATACATACAAAGGCTATAGAGGTTAAAAAGAGAAGAAAAACACACACATTGAAAGAGTGTTCTATAATAGCTGTATCACTTTCAAGTTCTTCCATTTCCTTCGCTTAATCTTTGAACAACAAAAATTGTTTTTATATTAGTTTTATTAATATTGAAGGAGCCCATCTTCCCCATTTACTGCTTCTTTATTCTAGGTTCAGACCTTAATGGTAGTTCTTCTACCCACCTGTCAAATTTCAATCTTCTAACAGATTAAAAGATTATTCCATATTTTATTTTTGTAAATCGTGAAAACCCCTATTTGATCAAACTCCTTTCTAAACAGTAAATATTTAAAATTTATTTTAATATTGACGTAATCTCTCAAAATTTCTGAAATGTTTAATTTTCTGCCTAGTCATAAGATTTTTGTTAACAAAACTCCTTTCCCATACTTGTTTTTTATGGTTATTTTGAATGTTCTTAACATATTTCTGCCGATTTTAATAATTTAAATTTAAATTAAAAGTAGTTCTTTTCATTAGTTTTGGAAATTTGAAGCCCCGCCCCACCTTTATATTAAAAAAACTCCTATTTATAAAATTTAAGTTTCAAGAAGATCAAGGTTATCTGGAGTTGGCCTTCTACCTGCCAGCCATGTTTAAATTTTCTATCACACCTAAGAATGTTTTTTTCTGTTAATGATACCCCTTCACCACCCGTTTTATGATGTTCCAATTAAATATTTACCCTTTTCAGCGTTTTATATTTATTTCGATTGGTCTTCTTACTTGCCTGCCAAATCTCAGTTTCCTACTACATTGTAAAATATTTGTTTACTGTTAGTTTTAAAAATGTAGAATTCCCAAAATCCTTTTTTTCCAACTCACTTTAAGCAAATTTAAAATATTATGAATTATAGGGCTATCTGGAGTTGACTGCCTTACCTTTTAGCTCCAATTTGGAAATCTCCCAATATTTTTTTTTATATATGAAACAATCATACTTCAATCTTGCCATGTAAAATTTCAAGTCGACAGGTCCAGGGCTGGGGAAATACGGTAATTGATGAGCCAATGAGTCACACAACATTTGACCCCCTCCCCCCCATCCCTTTAAGTGCATGAAATTTGAAATACCCTCAAAAGTGTCATCTCCAATTCTAGAAAGAAACCTTCTTTCTAAATTTCATGGTTCTATGCCCACAGGTTTAAAAGCTACATCAGGGAATTTTGAAAACAATCACTCCCCCCCTTTTTACTTTATAGAGGTCAAATTTCTCAAAACCCCGTTTAGGGTCTAAATGAGACCTTCCCACTAAATTTCAAGTTTCCAAGCTCACTGTCTCAGGGTTTGAAGAGATACGGGGATGTGTGAGTGAGTGCATTTTTGCTTTTTTCCATATATATACTGGCTGTTCGAGAACTCATAGCCCTAACCACACATACATCCTTTTTGAACCAAAAGGAATATAATATTCCTGTACACTTATATCAAGAAAACTATGTTAGTACTGTAACGTGTTAATTTCCCGCCAGCACGTACACTCAAAATACCTCATATATAAAATGATTATAACTATAAATGCAAGAACTAATAAATTCTAATAATATGTGGCAGGTATAAACTCACGGTGAAATGGTGTTGCCGGAAACGCCCAAACTGACTGTTCAAACTCTTCCTGGAGGTCCAACACAAGGACATCTTACATGCGGACCCGACTTAGATGTATTGACAAGTGGCTTCCCTGTGTGGTGCTCAGTGGCCGTCTCCTAGTGCTCGTTGTCTTTCTGCTCTATTCTGGAAACTCTCCCTCCCTTTCCCTTGTGGTG
>CABFOW010005635.1:0-14696 GCA_902141385.1 Timema californicum
TAAGAACTGACATCATAAGAAATACAGCAATGTGATAATATTTCTCTTGATACCCTTAGGAAAAGGTAATAATTCGATCTTAGTATATCTTAGTACAAATGACATCATGTACCCCCTTAATCATAATTTGGGTGGATACAATGTTCCCGTGTAGCTTAGCTCCCTGATACTGCGTGAGGCATGAATTTACGTATAAAGAAGGAAAGCCATGATATAAATAAATATAAATAAATGTGTAATAAAATATACAAATATAAAGAAACAAAAACAGGAGCCCCCAAATAGATCGGAGCTATATTTTGGTTAAAAATTAATAATTCTCTCCCGCCAAAATGAATGAAGTGGCAATATGGATAAGAGAACTCGAACCACATTCATGTGAACATTCTCTACTAATAAAAGTGAAGGTGTGCCTAGTTTCTTTCTTTCTTTCTAGCTCTATACCTTTTACCTAACTTACTTAGACGTTTTAAAGTTTCTAGAGGAAATAGAAGGTAGAATAAACTATACTAGCCACATCATTGGTCAATCATTTACACATGAATGTGGTTTGAGTTGTTTAATGTATACTGCCATTTCACTCCTGTAGGCGGGAGGGAGAAAGTTAATAATTTCTATTTGGACTGGACTTTGTACGCAAGGGGAAGTTTATTATAAAGCGGAGAGATGCTACATATTATATTTTCTCACCAATTTGTAGCTATTGGTTATACAACATTGTTCATTGCGCCAGGGGAAGTTGAGGAGAAAGGTAGGAGATGTTCGGACAAAACTACCCTCAAACAATTTTCAGACCGAACCTTTAGAAGCTTGATACGGAGAGCCGTAGCCTGTATACGCCTAACAATAACATATATATTGAATAGTTACTTGTTTCCCACCAGGTGTGCGCAGAAGATAGTGACGCAGCTTGAGACAGCGCCCCCCGCGAAGGTTCCATTGTCCTCTTCCAGCTACTTCCGGTCGCCTCTCACGCCCGCCAACAAGGAGGACAAGAGGAAAGGAGACAAGAGGAAAGAGAACAAGAAGAAGGAACAGGACAAAAAGGAGAAAGAGGAGAACGCCGAGAATAAGAAGAAGGAAGAGAAACAGAGCAAGAAGGAGGCAAAGGCTGAGAAGAAGGAAGACAAGAAAGAGACCAAGACGGAGAAGAAGGAGAGTAAAGCTGAGAAGAAGGAAGCCAAGAAAGAAGCAAAAGCTGAGAAGAAGGAGAGTAAGAAAGAAGTTAAAGCGGAGAAGAAGAAAGATAAGAAGGAAACGAAATCAGAGAAGAAAGAAAAGGAGTAGACTTTAGAGCGTCGAAGCGATGTTTTTGATTACGTGCATGTAACATACTTACAGAAACTGTAAGAGATTTTTAAAATAAAGAACGTTGTTTAAAATAAATGTTGTCCTTCAAAATACAAGAACAGCAGTTTGTAAATATTCATAGATCTAGCCATAGCAGGTATTTAAGTTTACGAGAGTCCAATTGATGCAGACCATGTTTCCTAACTAATTCTTTAAGTCGATTCAATACAGGGTCTGAGTACTGTGTACTAGGTTGCTGATAGTCTCAGTTACTGACGGTCCTAGAGCCACTTTCATATTATAGAATACTGAGTACGCCTCAAGTACGGCACTACACTAAATACATGATGACACTTCTAAACTCGCATATGAGACCGGCCCATTCCATTCTGGCTACGTGTCATCTTATGTTCAGTATTGAGTATTTGAGGCATACTCATTCTAACTATGACAGTCTCAATTACTAGTAGCTTCAATCAACGACGGTTTCAGCTTCTAACGGCTTTGATCGTTGACAATCTCAGTTGCTGACAATATTTGTCGATGAAGGTCTCGGTGGATAAAATTATCAGTTGAAAACTAGCTTTATTGCTGATAGTTTCAGTTGCTGACACTCTCATTCGATGGCGATCTCGGCTGCTGACACTTTCCAGTTAGCAGTCTCGGTTGTTGACAGTTTTGATTGATGACAGTCTCGGCTACATACAAGGTTGCTGACAATCTCAGTTGCTGATCGCCTTAACTGCTGACCTTCTCGGCTTATTACAGTCTCAGTCACTGGCAGTATTATTTTTAGACATATTCAATTATTGCAAGTCTCAGTTTACGAGAGATTCAAAGGCTCAGTCTCATTCATTGGCAGTTTCAATCGTTAATGTTTGCTGAGAGTTTCGGTTATGTCAATCTCAATTGCTGAATGTTCGCCTGTAATACGAGACTAAATAAACTTTATGGAAACAAGTGAAACTGGAAAAATAATTCCTAGCTTAGTGTAACTGGAGGAAATGGAACTATCCAGTACTACCTGACTTGAGGGTACGAGTATAATCTTGTGGACATTTGTATGATAGGGAGTTTAATCAGATAATTTTAATCAAACATTCTTGTAAACTTAGCCATAAATATTTTATTAAAATTGTATTTATTTTGATTATTATTTTAATATTTATGTTAATAACACTAGCTCTTTAGATGATAATAATATTATTACTTTTTAATATTCATATCATCGAATACTTAATAAATTATATAAGATGGCGCAAAATGTAAACTGACCAAAATTTAAGTAAAGATTTATCAATTTCAGTCACTTTTTTATTTTTCGCAAATCTGTAAATCAGTGGTTCTCAAACTGGGGTACGCGTACCCACAGGCGTACGCGAGCAGCTCTCAAGGGAAAGTTGACCAAATAACAAGTTGCTTATGGAAAACCCTTATTCTTGGCATTTATCGTTATCTGGTTATTTCCATCCCTCTTTTCTCCGTATTTGATCTCGGCTATCGAGCGATTTCTGAAAATGTTCAACTACCCACTTGACACCTTCTACATTATCAGTTTGTGACGCCTCTCTCAAAACCATATCTCTGTGAGAGTGGTTTTTCCTCAATGGTGTACCTAAAAATAAGCACCGTAATCGGCTAAATTTGTAACCGGATATTCGCTTGAGAGTTTCAACTGGACAACCAGAAATAAAAAAAGATGTGCTAAACCATGCAGCCACACCCCTCGCACAGAAAAACTTTGAGATTCATAATATATCAGCTCCAGAATTACAATTAAAAATCTTGATTTAAAAATATTGTGTTTGGGTTTAGTTGTTTTTTTTTCTACTTTTGAACGAATTTGTGAAGAAAATGTGTAAGACTTATCTACAGATATTTTACAGTCAAATTATGTTTATTTAACAGATCATAATGATTCTTAATTAGAGGTAATGTTAAGTCTATAGAAGAAGGATTCTCTGTAAATAGCTTTGTCACATTTGAAGTGATTTGATAACGGATATTTTTCCCAATAGATTAAATAGATCAATAATTTACCATGTGGTCATATTTTCTGTCGTTCGGATTTTTTTTAATCTTGGAGGTATATTAAACTCTTAGTACAATCTAAAAGAAGTTTGAGAACCGCTGCTGTAAATAAATATTTATTTTTTAATCTTATAAAGGATTCCCAAAAGATTTTTTTCGCCAATACTCTGAGTTAAATGAATAAGGTAAAATCTCGAACTTCTTTAATATAACATCCAAATTCTTTTTTATGTAGTTAATAATTTTATAGAAAAAGAATAATGGCATTACTGTCTTCTGTTAAACTTTTAATTGTTATTTTCGCTTTACAGGTGAACAGCAGCAGCCATTTTGTCTCAAGGTTTAGCTTGTTCTAGGTTTGCTTGGCTAAATAGGTGATAGTATAATAATATATAGATAGATAAAAACTATTTTGTATATGTTGGCTACAACGCTTTGTGTGCAATTAACAAGAATCACTTGAGTTCGATTTCTTTTTAATATGCATTTATTGACAGACGTGATATTTAGTTTGCAGTGAGAGAGAAAATAATAGATAAAAACGAAAAAAAGATATTTTGTAATAATAATATTTAAAAAAAGCTTGTCTTACTGAGCGTGGTGCTATTTTTCAAAATGTGTCACTGTTTATAGTGAGCTTATCTAGGATTTATTTTTAAAATGTTAAAATATACTGCATCCCTATATCGGAATTCCCTTTGTAACTCATTTATTTACGTTTACATTTTATTTTGAATTTGAGGTTTTACGTGCACGTTTGATCACAATATTATTTACCAACGTGACTTATAAATCGTTTTAAGGACAATATTCCGTGATGTGAATCCTGCAAGGAAGTTATAGCGAACGAGCGTCCGCTGCTGCTATACTGCGATTTAAAATGCTTTAGGATCCGTGTGGTGGGTAGTATGGGGAGCATAGTTGCCACATAGTGGGAGTTCGTGCGTTACTACTATGCAAGCATACTCAGTGACTGTCAAGAAATCTGGCAACGTGCATCGGTTGCAATGGCAACCAACCTTCACAGATCGTTCTAGCATGTTACGAGCCTCCACTCACCACCTCGGTTGCGTTGACCTTAATCCTAAGGCCGTTTAAAACGCATTATAGTGATGATAATGCCAACATTTGCAGATATAGGGTGTCATATGGTTATCACAACGAGCCCTCCAGCCGTTAATCTCAGTTTTATACACTGGAGCTTCTACTTATTTATTCAAGTAGCTTCTCATTTGTCGTTTCAGAACCACGGCCTTACAGATAACTTAGAAACAAGTATGGAACTGTTAGGTGCTCATTCAATTTTCATACTTTTAAACAACTATTTATTTTCGTGCACTCCATCCTACAAACCGTTCGGGTATATCCACATATCTACGTAAATATGGTAGGGATGAGGAAGGTAGGATTTATATCAGTGGCTCCAAAAATATTTCCCTAAGTTCCATAAAAAAAAATCCCAAAAGCCTCCTACTTTATAAAAAAATCTTTATTCAGAATAGTGGTTCACAGCCCACTAATTAAGATGATAACGCAATAAAAGTAATTTCAAACTCCAACTAAAACCTTTTAAATTAACTCATCTACGAAATTGATGAATTTACCTAGTGATCGCCGTTTCCCAATGTCGTGCTTAAAATAACCTAGCAGGACTCTTAATACCGCATCCTCCAGCACCCCTTTACCAACTCATTGCCTCTTAGCGCCCCCCTAAGTAATCTCACCAACCCTCAAGGGAGAGTGCAGCCCACTTTGGGAACTACTGGTCTGGGTGAAATATACCCGCATTTATGTGGAGGGAAATGGAGATACTGTTGAGAAAAATCTACCCCCAGTACACCTGATTGGGATCCAAACCCCGATCTTCCTATGATCGGCAATTCAGTCTATTGTTCGTATTTAAATTGTGATGACTTCTGAGGACACAAATATGTAAATTGATTTTTTTTCTTTTAAGTGATTAAACCATAAAACTATAGCTCAGAACACATTATTACATTCTAGACGAGTAAAATTACTTTTACTTGATACTTTCCGAGCGTAACTGTATCAAGCATGATTACAAACAATTTGATTTTACAACATTCTAGACTATGTTGTGTTTGGAATATTTATACATTCTGTAGACAAAATATTTTGGAGTTCACTAAAAATGTATGGTTATAGACACTTAAACTATAAAATAAAGTCGGTGAATAAAAATAAGGAATGAATAAGATAGCAGCCAATTAAATTGGTTATTTTATTTAAATTAATGGATGAGTGTGAGGCGGTGATCAGGGTGGCTAGCATCTGAAATATTTTATTTATTGAACTAAGAATTACTTGTAATTGCCCGGCTTTCGTAACTAACTTACTTATAGGACTCTACCGGGACTCTAAGCAAAGTATTTGAGAGATATGGATGGCCACCGTAAAGCTCTTGACCACTTTTTACGGATATTAATTGGTTCCTTGACGTGAGTACAAACACACTGATGTATGGTTGCAGTATATTGTTGATCCTCTTGATTGTAGCTGATATGTTTGCACCACGGGGAGACACCGGCTCACAAAGGACACAGTTTTAAGTTTTATTTAGCCTACAGTTCAAATTTCTCATACACAGTTTGTCACCTCTCGGGCATAATGATAGTTTTAGTGATTGTGTTGTATCATTATCATGGGTGCTTTCGCCAGGAATAGTGCTGATATTAGGTATCGTTATTCATTGGGATGGAGTCAGGCCCTTAACACCTGACATGTAGTCAGGACCCTTAACACCTGGCATGTAGTCAGGGCTCTTAGCACCTGGGACGGAGTCAGGACTCCTAGCACCTCGGATGGAGTCAGGACCCTTAACACCTGGCATGTAGTCAGGGCTCTTAGCACCTGGGACGGAGTCAGGACCCTTAACACCTGGCATGTAGTCAGGGCTCTTAGCACCTGGGACGGAGTCAGGACCCCTAGCACCTGGGATGGAGTCAGGACCCTTAACACCTGGCATGTAGTCAGGGCTCTTAGCACCTGGGACGGAGTCAGGACCCTTAACACCTGGGATGGAGTCAGGACCCTTAGCACCTGGGATGGAGTCAGACCCTTAACACCTGGCATGTAGTCAGGACCCTTAACACCTGGCATGTAGTCAGGGCTATTAGCACCTGGGACGGAGTCAGGACCCTTAGCACCTGAGATGTAGTCAGGGCTCTTAGCACCCGGGATGGAGTCAGGACCCCTAGCACCTTGGATGGAATCAGGACCCTTAACACCTGGGATGGAGCCAGGGCCTTTATCACCTGGGACGGAGTCAGGACCCCTCTCACCTCGGATGGAATCAAGATCCTTATCACCTGGGATGTAGTCAGGGCTCTTGGCACCTGGGACGGAGTTAGGGCCCTTAGCACCTGGGATGTAGTCAGTACCCTTAGCACCTGAGATGGAGTCAGGACCCCTAGCACCTGGGATGGAGCCAGTACCCTTAGCACCTGGGATGTAGTCAGGGCTCTTGGCACCTGGGACGGAGTTAGGGCCCTTAGCAACCTGGGTGTTGTCTGTAAGATCATTGTGAGCCATGTCCACCCTCACAACCTCAAAGCACCACTCCAGTTTTTAACAACTTAAACTTTATATTCCCACTATACCAACTTGTCTAGAAAACTACTCTGAACTCACTTGGCTCTCATTCATTTTCATACAAACATGGACACCGGTAATAATTCGCAGTTTTGTTTCAATCTACATAGAAGGTATCGTTTATATGTGATCCTATAATTGTTCATCTCTTTTTAAAATTCAATCTTATTTTATTGTGTTTCTTTTTTATGGTCTTGGAATAATTCTCTCTTTATTTATGTTTAACATATTTTAGTTTAAGTTTGTTTTAAACCTTTTTGATTTTCATCCCCTTCCCTTTTACGGTTATGGGCTTTTATTAACAAATTATTTATAAAAAGAATATGAAAAAAATAATGATATTCAACAAAGTGAAATATTTATTATAACTCATAAAATAAGCTCTTGCTCTATTTTCAAGTGAAATAAATCAGAGCAATGTTTGAAAAAATACTGATTAGTTTTGTAAAATGATGACTATTTTTTCATATATTAAATACTATCTGGGGCTTCCCCATACATTTATAATTGTTTATTTATTTTTAATAAGTGGTATATTTTCAAATACAATGACACTTAAACTCACGTAAAAAACTTAACCATGTCCTAGGAATAATTTATCAAATTTTAAACAGGTTTATTTTTCTCGGTATAGGGGGTTCAAAACTGGCTTAGCGCTCCCAATATACATTAAAACCTCACTACATTGGGTTGCTGATGTGTAGGAGGAGGTCATGGAAGAATAGGAAAATAGGGATATATATTATTTAATAAACGCTACGACAAAATTTTACATACTCTCACATAAAGTCTATTTAGTTTGGAACAGAATTTTCTAAAATATTTAACCGGTAAATTCTCTGTAAAAGGCAAGTATTCAGAGTTAATTATAATCCAAACCACTCCACCTATATTCATTTTAACAAAATTGTGAATGATGTTTTCTAAATAAAATATTCAAAAACCACTCATCAGTGAATTACCTTTAGATAGGTATTTCCCCTAAAACAAGTATACAGTGTTGTTGATGTTATAGATCATTCATAAGAAAACAATTTTAAATTAAATCCTTTTAGAAAAGTTTTAAAATCTAAAACTCAATCTTAATCAAATACTCTTAACTTTTAGAGTCAAACTTAAATCATGATTTCCTTCTGAGACATGACAGTATATTTGCGATATCAGAAAGTTAACAGAAATGTAAGCTAATTACTTTAACGTCTTAAATTACAAAACACAAATGATGCACTGATACTTATATGGATAAAGAAAATACCAACATTGATAGCTTATACCAAAAGTTTAATAAATGTGCCTCTGAAATGGTGCAGTTTCATTTTTATCTCTTACGGTGTGATCGTTTTAATTTGAAACACCGTTACCAAATTCCTACAAGTCCACCAAATCTCCTCCTGGGCTGGATTATCTACATATTATAAAGTAATTAATCAGATTTGATTGTATATATTTTTAAAAGTTCTTATTTATTAATTTAAATTCTTTAACCCCCTCTACCGAGATATTGGTGGCCATGGTTAAATCATTCTTGCTCTAAATAAAGTATATGTTATATTTTCTATAATTAATCTTCTTTATCTGTACAATTTAGATATTTTTACATTAGAATATTATAACGTCCGTTGAACTAGAATTTATTAGAAACAATTTCCACATATGTGTAAGAATAAGGTTTTAAAATAAAAAAAATAAAACAAAAATGTTGGCAATAATTTATCATTACATTAAGATTGTAAAGTTTTAAAGTGACAACTAAATGTACATTTAGGGCTGTTTTTTCCTCCTCCAAGCCACGCGAGTGAATGATTAAATGGACCACTTCCATTGGCCGTTTGGGTGGAAACTTGTGATGACAAATTGTCTCGCGTGTACTTTCGTGGCGTGTGAAGTCTGCTCGACTCATAAAGAACTGTTGCTGTTATAGAGAAAGTATATTTTAGTAGTGGGTGTGAACATATTCCCTAGTAGCGTGGGTGAACTTTGGACGTGTGACGAATGCTACTTTAGTTTCTAAACATGTGGACTCGACTTTCTTGTCAATTATCTGTACACTTGTTTACTTCAGTTCTGAATTATTCTGAAATAGTATGAACAAAATTAACATTGTTTTTGTTTTTAGTTTGTAATACAGGATGACCAGAAGTTTTAAAATCAAGGGTAGTTGAGGGTGTTTTCAAAATCAGGAGGACATAGTCTACTCTGAAGTCCCAGAAAGCAAAATATCGGCCCATAAAAAATTACCGTGATAGCTAATTTATACAGTGTGTCTGTATAAATTAGACAAAATTTATCAAATTCAAACTAAGTTGACATGTCATGTAGATGTGGTTGAAATTTGTAATGGCGGGGAAAGGGGAAGGGGGTAGTCGTCAGTGGGCCGCTAGTCGATTATCAGTCATCAGATGGGGTTTAAATTAGGCTGGCATAAGATTCAAAGGTACCTTCAAGCAAGGGTGAACCTAGGAAATGCTTTAAATAATACTGATTTGGAGTTCACAATAAAGAGGGTGCCAGACACTAACTACCCTTAGCTTGTGAACCCAATAGTAGTCAGAGTAATTAAAAATAGTAGTGGTGTTTCTTTTCTGGATTTCCTGAAGCTCTATTTACCTCCATAACGAAATACTCTAGTCCAACACTCACTCATATGTGTTGGTAAATATTTGTTATTGGATTTCTGATCCAGGATAATACTATATATTATTCAGTTTAATAGGAATCATCGGATTAAAATGTAGTAAAATGTTTCAAAAATAAGGTATTTATGACAAATTAAAATAATTACCTACTCTTTAAGGGAATTTTTGCTTTCCAATTCGGTAGTAAATACATTTCTATTAATAAAAAATGTCTTGAGTCCGCAAATACAACTTTCGATTTAGTTTTATCTTTTTTTTTGATCAAAAATAGAATACTTAATATTTATGCTTTAACCGTTGAATGTATATACACACCAAGAAGTCGCCACTCCTAACAATTAAAACTGAATGTTTTGATTACTGATGAATCAGTAAGACTTTCTCTGAAGATCATTAAGCTTCTCTTTTTCTCTTTCTCGTGCCTCCCAACCAACAATAAAGCTTGAAAGAACGAAGACAATAATATAATATTGTGAGCCCCTCCCACCTTCAGTCACACCAAAGTTCTAGTGCTTTCTAGCAGTGAAATTATGGAACCAACTTTTAAGTTCTAATCAACCACATAATCTATTTTTGTCACTTTGCTAGCGTTTTCTTTGAGTGTACATTATACTTTCAACGGTGTAACCTTTCAACTCAAATAATTTTTCTCTTATCTTTTTGTATTAGGATGAAATTTGGAAAGCTACATTTGAAGAATGTATCAGGTATATTTTGTTTTAATACCTTGAGTGTAAGTATGTGTGTGTTTGTAAGTATGTGTGAGTGTGTGAAAATGTGTGGAAGTGTGTCTTTTAATGTAATTAGTCTTAGTCTTCCAAAATATATGTGAGTACAGAAAGAGTTTGTAGACGTGAAGATAGCAAGGAGGCCCGTGAAGTCACACGCTGGGTTTCTGAATAGTGCTAATATATTCACTCTCTTCGTAATCTGTGTCAAGTTTTCTTTTCAAAATAGTTTTTCTTAATTAAATAGGGTGAATTTAATTGAATGCAATATATTGAACCAAACTTGATTTAGTTATTAATAAAATGTCATTTTAGCTAGTAGAATAACTGCTCTTTTTTAAAAAACTAAAAAAGACTATTAAATGAGCTGTAGCGAAGAAAAAAAATCTCTATTTCCCATAATAAAAAGCTATTTTGAATTTTAGAGTACGTGATTTAAAACTCTTTATCAACTTTTACATTTAATAACCACTTCAAAGTTTTTAATACATATTTTCAAATATTTTGAGTTTGTTTTTATAAGTTAAAACAGATCAAAAATGTTTCTATATTTTATGTAAAATAAAAAAGTCGAGCTGTATTTATTATTAATAAATATAGCTAAGTCTAGATCATTTACACTTTCCATATAAATATAATTCAAATATGCCTGTTAATTTAAACGACAATATAATATGTAAAGTATACAACGTGTACCCATTCAATTTTTTTTACACATTGTTCAATTAAGGATAGACTAATATTTTATAAAAATAATACTTTTTTGGACATCTAAACATAGAAGATAATAATTGTTTAGTAATTAATTAAATTTGATACCAGATATTTATCAGTATGGTTTATATTTCATTTTAAAGAGCTAAATTTATTTAAAATTTTAATTTTTCTTTGAAATAGACTGTTCAGCTATTGTAAACAGTGATTTAAGTCAATTATTTATTATTTACAATTCCCTTGCCTATTACAACAGATTTTAAGGTCGAAATTTCAGCCGTCATATTAAAATATCTGAAGATAACAATAATAGCAATAAGAAATTTATATATTAATATGATCTCCTGATTATTAACATGTACTATTATAATAGTAATATAATTAATGTTTCAAGTTAAATTGTATTGAGTGATCATAAACTATTAAGTTGTTAAGAATCATGTGTGAAACATTCTTTACCTAATGCTTTAAGAATGTTTCTAAAACAGTAATGGTTGTGTATTTTTGGTATCTTATTATTTGTTGAACATGAGAAAGAAAGGCCTACAGAATAGCTTACTTTTATAATTTAAGAAAGTCTACTCTTTAAAATAGATGTATTTATTTTAATGTTTGGATATAGAGATAAATTAACTAATTTAATTTGTGAACATGTAAACACTGATTGGTTGATTATTTTGTGTGACCAGGTTAAAAAATTAGCAAATAACATAGCCGATGTTAAACCATATTATCATTTTGTTGTGATTAATTACAATAAAAAATATTATTATGCTCATAGATTATTTTGCATAGGAAATTTTGTGAAACTGTGTGTCAAAACAATTTGAGACACTTTATTGTAATTTTTAATCAATTATTTTTTTCGTTAAGTTGATAAATCAATTTTGTGTTACAAAATTAAAATTTGTATGACTTATTTTAACATTGAAACAAAAATATGTCATAATTTCAGATGTTTGTAAAATACAAGAATTAGTTTATAGTCTCATCTGTTGCTAATAACTATACAATAATAAATATGGATGTGCAGTTAGTGGCTGGTTAGTGTGTGGTAGATACATTTAAACGGCAGTTAAAGCGCCACTCACTTTAACCATGGTCTTAGAGGTAATTTGGGTGGCTATAACCATCTAATTTAGTAGATTCTGGAACATTACTACGGCTGCAGGGTTGAGATTAGAGCTTAAAAAGGTTCTGAATTGTTAGACGAGATTAAACTCTTGTTACTAAATTGGTCGTAAAAAGGTTGTGAGTTAAAATTAAGGGTGGATCGGTTCCTTTCTCTGAATCTTCACCAAACTGTCAATGGTTTCTAAAATGCTGGTTCTAGGTTTTTGGGTTATAAAAGATAAATAAACTCCTAAGAAATGCATACACACGTGGAACTGTATATAGTTTACATAAAAATTTATTCTACATTTTTTTAAATGTCAATTATTTACCAATTTTGTGTGTACTATCTACCGAATGAAGGAATTTTGTAATCACCCATCTTACAAAAGGACTAAAACAATAAAGACTAATTTGTTTAAGTTTTTTGTCTGTGGCTATGAATAAGTTGGAATAAAGAACCAAAATAATAGAAATGGAAACATTTTGGAAACGACCCCTCAGGAGTTTGAAGTGACGACAGAAAATAAATAATATAGCGCTTGTGAAGAATTATTTTTAATATAAATTAATCTTATAATAATTTAATCTTTTACAATGGAAAATATTTAATTTTCTAGTCGTAGTCATTCGATATATTTTCAAATTCGTCCTAATGTAGTCCAATCTCCAGCGTTAATAGTCCCTGTTTTATAGGCTATTTCAGGTTTGGGACAGACATGAGACATTATTACCTATAACCTACTGGATATAATGGACTGCATACTGTTTGTATCCAACTTACAACTCTTGAATACATTTTATTTTGTGCTAATTAATGGGCGCAACATGACTTACATACCAGTTTAACCCAGGACAGCAACTCTACCAAGCCTAATAACTATCTAATAAGACATTGAGTGGCCACTGCGTTATAATCTGTTTTGTGTACATCCGCACACAATCGAACACAACACTTCAATGTTAGGGGAGAGCTAAATGACCCTCTAAGTTAATGATTAAATGAACCCCTGAATGACTAACTAAATTACCCTATGATGGAATGGACTAAATGACCCTCTAAGTTTAATGATTAAAAGAACCCCTGAATTGCTAAATAAATGACGCTCTGAGTTTATACCTAAGTGACTCTATGAAGGAATGACTAAACTACGCTCCTCATAGTTGTCTAAATTACTCTCTGAGTGAATAATTAAAGGACCCTTTGAGGAGATAATTATTAACTGGCTAAATTACCCTCCTATTAGCTATCTAAATGACCCTGTGAGTGAATAAATAAAGGACCCTTTGAGGAGATAATTATTAACTGGCTAAATTACCCTCCTATTAGCTATCTAAATGACCCTGTGAGTGAATAAATAAAGGACCCATTGAGGAGATAATTATTAACTGGCTAAATGACCCTCCTAATAGCTAACTAAATGACCCTATGAAAGAGTGACTGAAATAACCTTTAAGGGGATTACTAAAAGACCCTTTGGGTGGATGACTAATTACCCTTTGAGTTTACGACTAAATAATCCTCCGCGTGGATGACTAAATTACCCTCTGAGATTATGACTAAAAGACTCTCTGAGTTGATGAATAACTTACCCCTTGAGTTGATGATTAAATTCAACTTTGAGGGGATGAATAAAGAATCCTTTGAGTTGATGACTAAATGACCCTTAGAGTATATCACTAAACTACCCTTTATTTGGAGGACTAAAATATCCTCTGAGGAGGATATCAAAATGACCCTCTGAGAGGATGACTAAGGGACCCTCAGAGTTTATGACAAGACACTCGCTGAGAGGATTACCGAGTGACTACATGAGTACTTAGTGATTTTATGTAGCTTATGTGGAAATTTAGCACACCTTGACCAAGATGGTAGATATTGTTCAGGAATAACTATCTCAAGTCAAACACTGTATAGATGGTCTCTCAAAATGTCAGGTGTTGTCCAGTAGGAACTCTGGGTCATAGTCTCAAGCCAAACACTGTAGAGATGGTCTCTCAAGATGTCAGGTGTTGTCCAGTAGGAACTCTGGGTCATAGTCTCATGTCAAACACTGTAGAGATGGTCTCTCAAGATGTCAGGTGTTGTCCAGTAGGAACTCTGGGTCATAGTCTCAAGTCAAACACTGTAGAGATGGTCTCTCAAAATGTCAGGTGTTGTCCAGTAGGAACTCTGGGTCATAGTCTCAAGTCAAACACTGTAGAGATGGTCTCTCAATATGTCAGGTATTGTCCAGTAGGAACTCTGGGTCATAGTCTCAAGCCAAACACTGTAGAGATGGTCTCTCAATATGTCAGGTGTTGTCCAGTAGGAACTCTGGGTCATAGTCTCAAGCCAAACACTGTAAAGATGGTCTCTCAATATGTCAGGTATTGTCCAGTAGGAACTCTGGGCCATAGTATCAAGTCAAACACTGTAGAGGTGGTCTCTGTCCAGTAGAAACTCTGGGTCATAGTCTCAAGTCAAACACTGGAGAGGTGATCTCTCAAGATGTCAGGTGTTGTCCAGTAGGAACTCTGGGTCATAGTCTCAAGTCAAACACTGTAGAGATGGTCTCTCAAGATGTCAGGT
>CABFOW010005635.1:21827-40264 GCA_902141385.1 Timema californicum
CAAACACTGGAGAGGTGGTATCTCAAGATGTCAGGTATTGTCCAGTAGCAGCTCTGGGTCATAGTCTCAAGTCAAACACTGGAGAGGTGGTATCTCAAGATGTCAGGTATTGTCCAGTAGGAGCTCTGGGTCATAGTCTCAAGTCAAACACTGGAGAGGTGGTATCTCAAGATGTCAGGTATTGTCCAGTAGCAGCTCTGGGTCATAGTCTCAAGCCAAACACTGGAGAGGTGGTCTCTCAAGATGTCAGGTATTGTCCAGTAGGAGCTCTGGGTCATAGTCTCAAGTCAAACACTAGAGAGGTGGTCTCTCAAGATGTCAGGTATTGTCCAGTGGTTACTTTAGGTCATAGTCTCAAGTCAGATGAACTGTTTTACACAAGGTTTATGTCGTGGATTCTGGAGCTCAAGTCTCAATCTTGATCTAGTTACGCTTACACCAAGTAATATTTGAAATCAAACTCTTGTTTCAATTAATTTATAGCACAATGTCGGTCATTGTAATTGTCCAAAATGTCAATATTTCCTTTTGTAATTGTTATAGTCAACGTTCTACGAGGAAGATGTAAAATTTACTAGTATCCAAATGTTAAAACACATCCAATTGGCTAAATTGATTATTGGCTGTATACTATAAAACAAATTTCAGAACAATCAATTGCAAACTCGGTCACGACAACCAGGCTAGAATCGAACAAAGGCTTCTTCAATCACTACTCGATATATATATATTTACGGCGATAATAACAAATAAGACGCTTGCTTAGAGGTTAGCGTAGACTGATAATATTACATAATACATAAGGATTAACCCAACTCTATAAATAATCCAGGGGAAAGGGATGTATTTTTAAAGACTTTGATTATAATATTGAAGTATTGATATAATTTTCTGGCCTAGAACAAGATCCACCTTGGTGATACATTCAACCACCAAGCGCTGTTGTCTATACGTGAGTGTAAAAGGAAAACCACGGCTCCTAATATCAGAGGGGACAGAACGAACCAAATTTCAATCTAAGACAGAAAATAAAATTTATCTCACACCATATGAATAACACGGATAATACGATAAAGAAATTAATCATGTAAGTCATAAATAAAAAAGTTACCTTAGTCATTTATGCATGGCTCCAAAATTGTATTTTCCATTTTCTGAATAAAACAGTTCACTGCTTCTTTTACGGTTATAATATTGTTCCTTTTAAGCAGATCATTAGGGGGGGGGGCACATCTCCCCTCTATACCCGGTCTATACACACCCACGAAGAGAAAATAAATTGCTGTTATGGCTTTATTGGGATCCATATAACAACGGGGGTTATGAAGGGGATATAAAGGGGACGTGAGGAAAAGACAGTATTTTTGCAGTTTTTATATTAAAACTATAATTTTGCCAGAATAAATAGAATATTGCTCCAGTGTAAAACTAGAGTTGGATTTCTATCGGTGACCTGGTGGTCTAGGGGTAAGGTATCGGACTTCTGTGCTGGGGTCCAGGATTCAATCCTCGGTCTCGGCAAAGATTTATCTGATTACCAAACCCTTCCTTCACCTCTGACAAAACATCTTGTTAATGTGGGGAATGCCAGGCCTCCACCGTGGTTCGGATTCCACGTTAAACTGTAGGTCCTTCATCTCATCTCACAATCATCCTACCATTACACATTAGCGTAAGTGCGTATAACCCAAACGGGTAGTAAGACGCGGTGCTAACAATAAATAGATAAATAAATAAAATGATTTCTATCACATGGTGGGTGATATCAACAGTTGTTGAATATCTGCCATGAGCATAGCGGCATTAGATGACAGAAGAGAAAAGGTTGTCATGACATTCCAGGACACTCTTAACAGATATTCAACAACCGTTTAGGTCACCACACTAAGAAAATTAAACTCTATATTTCTACTGTAACAGTACTTGAGTTATTTAGAACAAAAGCATATGTATACAAAAACTGCAAAAACACTGGCTTTTTCTCGCGTTTCCTACATCCTCCCTTTAAAGTCCTTAGAAGCAATTAAATTGAAGAGGAAACATTCAAACTTGAGATATCTAGTTTGAATTCGTTCACTTTAAATAGCCGGACAATTTTCCAACTCAAATCTTTAGTTAGAAACAAATCCATCTTATTATAAATGTATCCGAATAGTTAACTCGTGAATGCAGAACACTAAGGGCATTTATGTGGGGAAAAGGTCACGGCTAAGGAAACATATTATGTCGGTCGCTCAAGTTTCTAAACGTATTCATTATGAAATGGCTCTGATCTTATGTGAATTTCTGTCCATACTTTGATAGCTAATAGTTCCTTAAAATATCTTAAATATAATAGGCTCACAAACTATTTATTGATAATTTAATTTTTCACACTAGTACCAGGTCTTGCTATTGATCACAGGCTGTCCAACTTAGAGTGACAGGCTGATAAGAGTAGATATTGTCAAGAAGCTTAACAGGTTATTTTAACATAAGTAACTAGTTCCAAGAGGGTTATTTATATGGGAATGAAATGAAGAATTCCCTGAAGACAGAGGTTGAAAATAAAAGGACGTAAGGCATCCTAATAGTAGTCGGTAGGAGTCGACATTCCTCCACCCGAGTCAGAGTCACGTTTAGCCTTCTAACAACTGCTGATAAAAAATGTTGGGGTTTGAAACAACAGATTGAGGAATAACATCTTGGAGCGTGATTTTGAAGACAAGAGAAACCAAAAACAAGCTTTGGCGCCCATAAAATTCTCCCAGGCAAGTAATATCTGATATCCACTCATAAATTTCCCATAGCAAATGATTTATTATATACACCCTTAAAACTTCCCAAAACAAATGACACCGTATACCAACCATTAAATGTTCCCAGAACAAACTAGGACTAATATCCACCCTTAAATCTCGCCATAACACGTGAGGACTTCTATCCACCTTTAAAATTACACCGAGCAATAATACTTTATACCCACCCCTGAGATTCCCCTGAGCAAGTGGAGACTGATATACACCCATAAAACTTTCTCGAGTAAGTGATATCTGAATTGCATGCTTAAAGCTCCCATAGCAAATGATTTCTTATATCCAAACTTAAAACTCCCCAGAACAAGTGAGGTCTAATATCCACCTTTTAAACTCCCCGGAGCAAGTGAGATATAATATACACCCTTAAGGCTCTCCATGGCAAGTGAGGCCTTAGATTCACCCTTAAAACTCCCTAGAACAAGTAAAGCGTAATATCCACCCTTAAAACTCCCGAGTGCAAATGAGGCCTTAGAACAAACAAAACTCAGAAGACATAGAATTTGTAGTTAGCTAAATTTTGTACTTAGTCAATTTTTGGCATTAGATAAAATGAATTAAAACTTCCTGTTAGAAGTTTCGATAAAACTTAATGTTTATAAAATAATTGGACATAAATAATAAAACCCTATAATGTAATGGAACTGATTGACCTTGAAACGTATCAAGGTGTTATTCAAGGATGGTGGCAATTACCACCCTCGTTTTGAAAGAATAGTCAACTTTGTGGAGTCTCGAGTTGACAGACCTTTTTTTGGTGAACCGAACATTTCCCTTGGGTAGCTATGTTCTATTTTACATCTTTCAAGACACTAAGAAATTAAATACATTAAAGGATCAGTACAATTTGTTTAAATTGTTTCATATTTGATAAACCAGAAATGAAAAACTAAAGTGGGAATTATTAATTTTTTTTTTGTTTGTCTTAATTTCATAAAAACATAATTACAAATAGAACATTTTAAAAGATACTTCGTCATTACATAATTTCTATTTCTATTAAAGATATACCTACTTATAAAAAATCAATTACTTATAAAAAATAAAAATAATTTTAAATTTATACATCATTTTTTCCCTCCCAATTTTAGAAAGTGTTGAAAAGGCTCCTCTGCGACCCAGGTGGAATGTATCGTTGTCACGTTGAAAGTAGACAAAAGTGGCAAATTTGGGCTGAAAATCGATGCACAATAAGGTATTTTAAAACATTGTAAGGTATTGGAAAAGTGTAAATTAAGTGCTGGATCATTTGTTATTGTGATTGTAAATCTATAAAAATAATAATACTTATTATAAACTATAGCTATTAGCTGAACTGTCACTGTGTACTCTGATGGTGGAATGTGCCAGCAGATAGTTAGGAACAATAAATAGAGTTTAAGAAATGTACTGGAATCCTGTCAACATTGATTATATTATCTACACCCTCTTCCATCGTCGTTCATTCTACAGTAGCCCCATGGCTTATTTGGTGCTGACTGACAGCTCACAGCTGACAGCCAAAAGCTTTGAAAAGTTACCAGACCAAATTATGTATCCCTACGCCGAATCATATGAGCTGAAAAAACATGTGTTTAGCAATTGTCACTTTTGAGGGTGAAAATGTAGGTATACACCTAAATGTTGACTGTCAGAAGTCAGATGTGAGCTGTCAGTCAGCACCAAAAAGCCATGGGGCTACTGTAGTTACCTTGGGTTTGTTTCATAGATGCCCCACTGCAAACCATTTAATTGGGATGGGTATTGTTTATGTAGAAGTTATTAGTTTCATTTACTATTTTTAATTAATACGAGATTCATCCGTGTTTTTCGAAACCACATAGGGTTCACAAATTGGGATTTGATTAATAAAATGTAGAATGAAGAGGATATATTAAAATATAGTCCGCAGTTAAACTAATATAATATATTATATAGTGAAAGTTTTGAATATGTGTGGGCACGACTGTCACACAAAATACAAAATACAGAATAGAGAAAAACTAGTTCAACCTGAAACCGATGAACAGTTTGATGAGATCTCCCTTTCCCGAGAATATTGGACTTAACCTAAAGCTCTTACCGAATAAATCGGTCACATTCATAACTTAAGCATGCTACTACTAACCCTTGCTGCTTTTTCTTGCAATATGAATCTATAACTATCATTATTATTATTATTATTACTAGCACCTCGTCTTACTACCCGTTTGGGTTATACGCACTTATGCTAATGTGTAATGGTAGGGTGATTGTGAGATGAAATGAAGTACTTACAGTTTAACGTGGAATCCGAACCACGGTGGAGGCCATGGCATTCCACAAATTCTCTATACCTATCAATATTGCTTCCGTAAAATAGCTATCATTAATTACATAAAAAGACAAAACCAACAACAAATAATTTAAATCGAACTAAAGTCAATAAATAATGACACAAATCAATTTCAGGTAACACCCTAAACAGCCCACTTCGGTGGCCGTATGGTCTAAGGGGATACCCTCGCAATAGACTAGAATGCCGATGATGGAGAGATCATGGTTCGATCCCGGTTGGGTCAACTGAGGGTGTTTTTTTATCAATGGTCTCCCACTTTATCTCCACAAAAATGCAGGTACACTTCATATAAATTGAACCTTCCTCATCCCTAACCCACTAACGTAATTAGTAGTCAAGCGTACAACCCAAATGGGCAGCTAAACGTGGTGCTAAAAATAACCTAACCGACAATCCTACCTAAAATTCAGCGGCTAAGTTTATTATTAATACAAGTACGGTGAAACCATACTCAAAATGATCAAATTTACGAAGTGTTAAAATAAAAGATATACAAATTATATTTCATGTAGATTACAATTTTACGGTTTTTATATAATGAAGACCATATTGGAAAACGTCACACAATAGTCCTTCACTCTTTTGGTAGTCAAACGCAAATCTATAAGTACTGACAATATGATTTAATATGGTTTAGGCTCTCACCCAATGTGAATTCTAATTTAGAACAAAAATGTGTGGTCCCATATAATACTATAAATACTAGCCTTAGTGCTTAATAGTTTCCAACAACAAACTAACTCTTGAGATTCACCAATGAACAAACTTAAATTCAAACCCAATTAATGTTGTCGATTATTTAAGTACACCATCATTTGTGGTCTTAAAATAAACACTATTATTTATCCCATAACAACTGAATAGGGTAGGTGAGCGTTAGTTATGGCAAGGAGATAAGTAGGTTATAGTTTATCGTTACGATTCCTACTTATTCCAAAAGATGTAAATTTGTCCTCTAAAGAGAAAATAAACTTTATGTCCCAAAAAAGTTATCATTATAGTTAATCACTTGTGTTTTCCGGCAGTAAATGTTCTAAAACCATCCACAGGAACATGGTTGCCTAGCAACCTCAATTAAACACGCCGTGACGAGATGTCTTTGCATTCATTGGAATATTAAACCTCTTTGTATTTAGAAAAACCCACCAAATAAAAGAAAAATATTAGTTCTCTTGAACTATCAAAAGATAATGCTGTCAGAAATAGGGGCGTGCGAGTAGCCGAAAATTAAAGTTCGAGTCAAGTTTTAGTAGCTGCTCGAACTCAACTAGGAGATTTTTACAAAACTATAAAAAATTGAGTACTTGGAACTTTCAATCTTTTTGTTTAAAATTCCTAGTTTGATTAATTTTATTCAATTTAAAGTTTAATTCAATAGAAAACGGATTCCCTTAATATTTCCTTTTGTTTAATAACAATAATTATACTAAATGTATTTAAAAATTCAAAATGGTGTGATTATAAATTTTTTCACATAAAAATTAAATTCTAAAAAAAATATATGTATTTGTACTTATTTATGGTTGAAGCATATATCTACTACAAAAATTCTACTTGAAGTATTTTTTTCATACAAATATTGCTCTATGCAAGTCAAACTAGCTCCCCTACCCATGACTTTGTGCGGCCCTTGGACATTTTTTTTAGCACCGTGCCTTAGTACCCATTTGAGTTATATGCTGAACATATTCTTACTTTTTTATGAACGTCGAATAAATACAAAATTTTGTAATGCGATTTTAAGAAATTTGGCATAATTTGTAGAATTCTGGCGACTGAGGTTGGTGTACCAAATCTGTACTCTTAGTTCGACATGAATCCATTCCCAAAAATGGTTTAGCTTTAGTACCATAAATGTGAAATATTTGGCAGCACATGAGTATGTTGTTTTTTCACAAGCAATTAAAGAAAACATCTTAAAAATTTCGGTGTACGGATATACGTTTGTCAACAAATTATTATAGAAATGACTTTGGCATAAGATTTAAAGCTTGGCATTACTTGCCTTGGTGACCACATGGTCTAAAGCGTCACGTTCATGTTAGATTAGACTGGCGATAACAGGGAGATTGGGGTTCGAATCTCAGTCGGGTGCATTGAGTTTTTTTTCCAAAATAGTTTTCCACTCTCCCTTCACGCAAATGTGAGTAAGCTTCCTCTAAATTCAACCTTCCTCGTCCTTAACTTATTGGTGTAACTAGTGCATATGCGTATAACTTGAAAAGAGAGTAAGGCATGGTGCTAAAAGAATAGTTTGACATTAACACTATTATTGCATATAAACGTTTCAATTTTTTTTGTAAATATATAGGGTTAATCTTATTATTGTCTTATAAAGGGGCTTATTATTTTCTTTTTTATAAAAATAAGAGGGCGGTGGTGGATTGGACACTTTTTATAGAAGATATTTTTTAATTGGGCACCGTCGATTCAACTAGAAGGAATAGTAAACGGGTGAATTGAGCACTGTCGACTCAACAAGAAGAAATCTTAAACATGCAAATAGGCTACCTCACATATAATATTATATGGAAATGAATATAATAAATCGCCAGCAAGCTAATTATCTGTAAAAGCCACTCGGCTCAACGTTAACTACTCCGTACAGTGTATCCGAGGGAAAAATAATATTTATTGAGAGGAGGAGCAAGGTAGGTTGGGTCTGATCAGGTTAGGCTAAGCTAGCATTTCCAAATCTACATTGGGAGAGAAATAGTACTGAAAGGTATCAAAGTACCTGGGGCAAATAAGGCCCACCTTATTTAAAAATAGGATAATTTATATAAGTGATAAGATTAAGGGAAATTACAGTGTTAATATTTAAGTTTGTTTTATTGCTAATTAAAAATACACACAAATAATAAAAAATCTTAAGAGTAATTTAAATTTTAACCAACTCTTGATAAAACATTATGTTTGAGCCTTATTAAAGCATGGTAGTTTAATAAAGCCCATAGACGAAATCAAATATTTGAAAAAAGAAACAATTATTTGGCACGTTTGCATAAGAACTAAGTTAAGATCATCTTTAACCATAATTCTAGCTTAAAAACCGCACACAATTACGTCACGGTCTTCTTTAGTGAGATCAACATACTATTCATGGGACCATTGAAGACACTGAGCATTGCCTCATATCACCAACCTTTTCTTCTCTGCATCCATGGCAATACCATCCGTCTTTTGACGGTCTGTTCCTTTATTTTTTGTTTTTTCCTGTTTATTAGTGGTAGGCGTCTTTTTCCTTTTATCCTTTTAATTGAAAAGTTCTTTGATCACTCTCTGGACCTGATAAGTTAATGCTTTTATTCGTGGTTTTTCCCTAACAACTGCATAATTTGACGTTGGCATTAACTCGTTAAACGGGGACTTCAAAGAATCCTTTGTTTTTAGATTTGCCAATGGAATATCATCATCGGATTTATCTGAAATACCAGGTGGAGGATTAGGAGATTTTCTTACAGGCACTGTTATTGTTGCGGACTCTTCTGATGTATGTTCCCATCTTGGCACTGGCTCAATAATTTCACTGTCGGAATCTGAATATTATGAGCTGTAGATTTAAAGTGAACGATGTTGATGTCTTGGCTGACAGGCATAAGGCTCGGGTTCGCTGCCAGAAGATTTGAAATCGTTGATAATTGGACGCCTTCTAAGATTCAACCTAGAAGTAGTCGGAGTTGGTGAAATATATTGAGTCTTTTCTTTAGGTTCTCATAATTTGAGAATGTGGCTCACAAATTTCTGTTGATACAGATGGTGCAAACGTTTCTTCGGGAATGGCGTCAGGATTAAATGGATACAGGCCAGTTGCTCTGAATCCACTGATTATATTACCGTGGGCCATACACTTTGACCAGACTTTACTCAGAACTGTATTAAAACGCATTTTATCAGTATTTTATCAGGTTTTGGTACATGAACAACAATACTTCTTGATCCCAATGATGCTCGAATTATTTGTAGACAGCTTTATCAAGAGGCTGTATAGCTCGTGAGTAGTGTTTGAAGGAAGGTAGTAGAGCAACATATTATTATTCTCTGCAGCGTCAACTATGAGATAGTCTAAGTGCGATGATGCCCCATCAAAATCAGGAGACATTTTCCAGGAGCTTTATGTTTTCCAAGATGATCAATTAATAATGTTGAAGTCATGCTCCTCTTTGATGCCATTCTTACTAGACTCCCAACAGGCGAATTATCATCGAACTCAGGTTTATGCCTTTTACCTTTAAAGATAATCATAGGTGGGGATAGCAGCCCCTACTGAATTTACACAACCAATAACAATGACACTCTCTTCATGTTCTGAAGAAACCATATGTACTCTTCAAGAAACTTTTTACGCTAAGACTGACTGCTGTTTATGTATCGCGAGGTGACATCCCTTTTCATCAATGTTGTAGAGGCGTTCTGGATGATTATTAATGTCTAACTTCTCATAAACCTTCTCGACTCCATCAAAATGCTGCTTCACTATGGCTTTATTTAGTTTTTGAGCTCGATCAGGATTCAAAAAGTGGGCTTTACGTTTGGAAATGTTTGGATTTCTCTTTAAAATCAACTTAAACCAATCTTTTCCCATGAGACCACTTTCTTTATTGAAGTTAATCATAATTTTATTTTGTTCGCGAGATATAAAAGTTTACCTTCTTATATCTTTTGGAGTTAAAGGGACACCAATTGAAGCAAACTTTACCATTCGTTCTTGTTTTTTTGTTAGCGCAGTCTTTCTTCCTAAGCTTTTCATCGTCTTCTGTCTTCAAATGGTTCCTGAATATTCTTCTAGGCACTCCATAGCGTTCTGACGCTGCACGTTGACTTAGTTGTCCTCTTTGTACAGCTTTCATAGCAGCTTCCAGACTTTCATCAGTCCAAAGACCTAATTTCTTCTTGACTTCTCACATTTCAGAGTCCTATAGCAACAAAATAAGCGACTATTCCGATCATTCACCAAAAAAATAAAATCACAAATTATAGCGGTATAATCTTTTTGCACTCAGCTCTTTTTCTCTATTCCTTTCTAAAATACTCAAGCATATTCTCACGTATTTGCCATTTGACATTGAAGTTTTATAAGCAGATAGTATTAATTTCTGGTAAATATGTTTCATAGTTATTTATTTTTTCAACATAATAACTTATTAGCCTTCATTAATTTTATGTTATACCACATTGGCTGGCTCATTTTGTCTTAATCATTAATTTCATTCGGTGTCTTATTTACTCCCCATCAAACCTGAGGATGATGCCGCTGATGCTTTGAAACATGTCAAAATAACTGTGCAGCTCTTGCGGCCAGAAATCAAGGAACAGGGAATTACAGCTAACAAATAAATGCAACGTTTACTTTTCAAATTTAATAACTTTTTTGTTCAATTTTCAAGAGTAATACATTAATATTCAATACATGCATGGTCACATCATCCTTTGATTTTATCAACTTAGTTTTAAGTGTAATTATGACTCAAATGTATATTTTAAAATGTACAAAAATTTTAGATGTTTGTTACAATTTCAACATATTCATAGTTAAAATGTATCATAGCTTTTAATTAATATTACCAATCTTTTATAAACATCATTTAATTATTTCGCATACATATTATATTTATATTTGTTTCACGTCAATCTAGTACAACTTGTCCAAATTAAATTCTCTTAAAATTGAATTTTATTTTTCTAAATATTCTGAAACGTTCCTTACTAAGCAATTCAAATGTTTTTCAAAAACGGTTACTTAAGACAATGACGATACACACATACCTAATAACGCCGTTTTCTACGGGGTAGGCAAGAAACTGTGAATATAGTTCAAAAAACAACAACTCTGTAATTAATTCATCCTCACTAACTTTCTCCACACTTCCTTATCCTTTCATACTTCCTTCGCTTTAACAACATCCATGTACACCTGTGTACCATTTTAAGGATCACTTCAAACATCGAAAATAATAAACATATATAGCTTTAAACTTTATTTTTCTTGATGTTTGAATGAATTAGGAATGTTGAAAACAGTGCTGGAGGCCTTCTGCACTAGGGCACAGACAAATAATATAACCATACACTCAACCTCCAGGTTAAAATGGCCACGCTCCTTTTGGCATATTGAGTCCTTCAACACTAGAATCGCTGTGGTTAGTTCTATCATCAACCAGCAGTGACACTAGCGAAGCTCAGTGTTGAAAGACCCAAGCTGGCAAAAGGAGCGCAGCTAAACCCCCGTAAGGTTGAGAGTCTGTTTCTATTATGGGATTTGTGCATTAGTGTTACTAATAATAGTTTTTAAATAAGTTAATATTTACAAATCATTGTGCCAGTGTTTGCTATAAAGATACAAGCGATTTCTTGAAACTTTTTTATTTAATTTCAAATGTAGCTCAAGATGTATGATAGAAATTGCATTACATATTTTCTATTATTTCAGATCAATGTGAGAAGTGTTTAACGCTAATATTTTGATAAATTTGCAAGTATATAACTTTAGTTAGGGAGAATACAAAATTATGTGTATAAAATATACTTTGTTTGGGAGTCATAACACAAAAAGTTTTAGTCTCTTACAAATGGCACGTTAAGTTGCATATTATGAACATATTTTGAGGCAAAAATTAAATTAAAAGCATTATTGTTTCTTGAAAATAAAATGTGTAATGTTGTAAAAAATAAAAATTGTAAATATAGGAGGTTCCAAAACCTGGTGTGTTCAAGATGACATTTCGACTTATCATCAACACTATTCTTAATGAAATTACAAATATTGAAGTGAACTGAATTTAATAATGCGTCCGTTGGTCAGGGTGTGACTTACCACGTTGTCAGCATTCTTAATAACTGATCCTATGACTGATCGACACAGCGGTCACTACTATGATTAACTGGACATATGATTGATCGTCAAAGTTGGCCCACATCATCACTCTGAATAATTGACCATGTGACTTATCAAATACAGCTGGCTGACATCATCCCTCATAGTAACTGGCCATCTGACTGATAAACACAGTTGGCCCCCATAATCATTCATAATAACTGGCAATATAGCTGATCAACACAAACTGGCCCACATCCTCACTCTGAATGACTGGTTATTTGACTGATCAACACAGCTTTTATACATCACATATATGATGAATTGACCACTTGCATGATTGAGGCGTCTGACGCACATTACCACTCTAAATGTCTTACCCTTGGACTGATTAGTACAGCTGTCACACATCAACACTTTGACACACATCTAACTAATTTACGCAGCTACCACGCGTCAACATTTTGAATATCCTACCTTTTTACTGATCGATACAACTGCCACACTTCACCACTCTAAATGAATGGCTTTCTGATTGATCAATACGTCTGATCCTCCAACTAATTTATACATATATAACACACTAACGCGCTGATTAACTGTCGGTCTGACTGATCTACACAGCTGTCAGAAATCACACGCTTTGAATGTCTGACCTTCTTATTGATTTATACAGCTGCCACACGTCACCACTCTATCCCACGTCACCACTATGACCTTTTGACTGATCAATACAGCTGCCACATATCACCACTCCAAGTGTCTGACGCACTAACTTATTGAAACAGCTTCCATGCGTCACTACACTGACTATCTGACCCTTTGACTGATTTGATAGAGCTGCCCCATGCCATTACTTGAATAGCTAACCCACTGATGAACACAGCTGTCACACATCAACACTTTATATGTTTTATCATCTGACTAATCATCACAGCTGTCAACCGTCACCACTCTGATTGTCTGACCCTTTGACTGAGAGGTATATCACTCCTTAATGGAGTTCTTTCCTCAGACGTCGAGAAGTTACCGGTCGTGCTACCCGTGGCAACGTCACGTGACGCTGCAGCCGTGGATGAAGACATCGTTCCTCGTCCAGGAAACCACTTCTCCCGGGCTCTACGCTCACCAACGATGAAGAACAGAAACAGAACAAAGCCTTGCAGCGTCGCCGTGATGCAGAACAAGTAGGTGAATAGTAAGTTTCTGGCTAGGAAGCCGAACACCCACGTCAGCCCAAACAGGAAGAAGAGGAGGAGACCCATTATGAGACGACGCATGACCAGACGCTTGCTCGATGGCCCGTGTTTCCTCAAAGTTCCTTTGGCGCAGCAATCAAAAATATTGGTGAGAATTGCCACGAACACTACCAAATTGACTGCCACCACCAACACTATTGGGCCCAGAACGGTCCAGTAGAAACTGGCCCCAATGGGGAAACAAAAGTTTCTCTCCTCACCAAAACCTATCTCCTTGGTGTAGAGGTGGGGATCAATACACAAAACTACGGCCAGGGGGAACGCTGGGATGCCCCACGTGATAACTGACGCCTTAAGGAGGAGATGTGGCGTGTGTTGCACCCCAACTATCCTGACTAGACGTATATATTGCAGACCAGCACATATCAACATCCAGCAGAAGGATGCCAGCATGGAGTAGTGAAGCATGGCACCAACAATTATGCAAGTCATCGATCCAATGTCTCCAGCGACCCCAAAAGCCACAACTAGAAACATCGCCATGTTAAGGGTGACCGCCGTGGACAAGCTTAGAAGCAGTTGATTGCCTAACTGCTCCCTCCATTGGGGGAAGATTAAGGATGTGGCGGCGATCCCGAGGAACCCAAGGATAGAGAGCGTGCACCCCACGGCTGATATGACATCTAGGGCAATCTGGTGAGCCTCACTAAGCTGGTAGTTGCGTCCAGTGATTATCTCTGCGAAATGAGTGAGATGGTTGCACCTACAAACATCGAGGCCCTCCGAGGTGGCATTAAGCATCTCGCACCCGTCCGTTGACCACCTACCCCCGTAACCATTGGTCTTGAACTCCCAGTACGCGCAAAGCTTGAGAGCGCCGTTGTCCATCAGGTTATCGAATGGTTTGAACTTAATCTCCACGTACTGGTTTGAGTCCCAGTCGGAGCTGTCATGAGTTGGATCGAGGTTTATGCTAACCACCCGGCTATTTACAGTGAAGTCACCCTCTAACGAGCCGTTGGCGTGTCCGTCTTCTTCAAACGCCATTCCATCACTGAACACTGCCACAGAAAGCCTCAAGCTCTGCTTCAACACCGGTAGAACGATCTCAACGTCGATGCTCCTTCCGTGTGTGATGTGACTTTTCACAGGCACCATTGGCATGACCGGTATCATCTCCCCACTGATGTTGTCGTCACTCTGTGAAGGGTTTTTATCTGTGAGGATAAGACCAACCATTTCACCAACGTTGAGGTCAGATATGAACACTGCCAGCTTGTCCCTCACCAGGGTGAAGGTCTCGTTCTCCAGAACTACCCTGTTCATTATGTTCTCCATGTCACGCAGCACATTTCTAGAGTCACTGGCCCTGCTTTCCACCAGAACCTTGAAGTCCTCGTCAAGCAAACCATTAAGGATGCCCACAGCCTCGGTGAGGTTAGACATGGTCACCTGATCTTCTTGGGATAGTTCATGCAAAGTATCGGCTGCTCTTAAAATCTCCGTCGTGTTATAATTTATGGAAGGAGGGGAGAGATTTCTTGGTGTTGGGGAAGGGATGAGAATTGTACTGGTGAAAAATAGGTCTTCACTGCTGTGCGGTATGTACAACGTGGAGGTGGTGGGGTGAAGTTTTGTGGGGATTTTGGAAGGTTCTTTGGTCTCAACCCCGTCCCCAGAATATGTTAGAGCTTCCAACTCCGTCGGGTCTCCTTCCAGATCATAGAAAGTATCACCAACACTCGTCACGGTTATCAGTGTTGAGCTGGTCTGGGAGGTGGTTGTACTGGAGGTAAGAGAAGCTGTCGGTGCCCAACATGCTAGTGCCGGGATTTTGAAGGATAGACTCGGTGGTTTCTTCATTACCCCAATAAGAGCCGATACTTAAATCTCCTTCACATTTCCTGGTGACATGTCCACCCCCAGATGTAGGCAACTCTACCACAACACCTGAAATGAATAATCATAAAAAATATAGGTAAGCTGTGCACATGGTGATTAATCCTAATACTGACCTGGGAGATCTGATTTTGTTCCCACCCTTCTGAAATTTGGGTAGCTTTTAAACAAAGTGGTTTCACATTCTCTTTCCAGGGGACTATTGGTGTTATTATTAAAGCATGTTCCTTCTATTCTTAGTCATGTGTTAGAAAGTTGTTACTAACAGCCAGAACTAATAATAATTAACAATTCCACTCTTCATCTAGTCTCCTTTAGCAAAATATCTGAGTCACTGAAACCCAATTCCAAATAACTGGATTCATCATGTTCTCTTAGATTAGTTAGTCCTAGTCAGTGATGGCTAATATTAGCTCTGGATCTCCTGCTGTGCGCGTTTTTTAATATTACCTGTAGGCGTGGCTGGCCATCTGTGATTGGTGACCTCCTCATCGCACGACTGAGTGTTTCTCACGTAGACCACTTTGAACTTAAAGGCGTCAATGCTTGTCTCAGCACCAATGACAATATCCATAGCCTTGGGTGCGGTCACGTGAATCAGAACGTGGGAACAGTCACTAGAGAAACGTTCCAACTTTGCACCAGTGCTTCCAGGTGCGAGCGCTTTTGCCAACTTGTCCGCAAACGCCTTCTCGCCTATCAGATGTAGTTGCATGACAGATTTCCTCCGTGTCAGGTTCATCCCACTCCTGAGAAGGTGCTGAAGTTTCTTGAGTTCTCTAAACACCTTGAACTTCATGCACAAGCTATCTTTATTTGAGTCCACAACTTCTAAAAGAACAGCTAGGATGTTAACCCCTGGTACCAGCAGTTTCCCCGTGATGATTGGCTCCGTTGTGAAAAGGTCGTGCCCAACGCACCAGTAGTGGCCGTTTCCGACGGGTGTGATGAAGTAGTGTGATCTTGAAGATTGCGTTCCCTTCAAAATTACCTCAGTGGGGTAGAACGTCTCCGCATCCGTAAAGCAACGGATTCTTGGGACAGACCTGGACGTGAGCCTGTCAACGGACCAGCGCCAATCAGTGGACTCCATAAGAGACTCCGGGTTCTCGACAAGAAGGAGGAGATCTGAGCTTTGTCTGGGGAGCAAGAACAACAAGGATAACACATCAGTGCCCTCTTGTCTGGTTGTATTTGGAGGTTCAGACCATGGCTGGGTGTACTAAGGTGAGTTTCCTAAATGGTTTCCCACTCCCTCTACATGAGTTATAGTACATTTAGCCTAAACTATACCCTCCTCACTTCTATTCCCATTAGAGTAAATATATGGATAACCCAAGTGGTTGGGTAGTGCATTAAAATTATTAGTTTTTAAGTTTAATTAGTGAATAGCACCCTACTGGGGTCATAGGACAGAAAAATACCCAAATTTGAGCTGAAGCCGAGGGACAAGGACCTCTGGTAATGGCATTTCGCAAGCCAAACATCTGAAGACGTCATCCATTCCAGTTAGACGCCATTGAGTGCCACCACGTTCTAGATACTGCTCTCTGCTGTACATGGACACTGCCCCTACCAAGCTCTCTTCTCCTGCAGCCATCCTATCCTGATTTCTCCTATACACGGCCTCCACCTGGAAAACCGGAATCATAAGCTGAAAGTATTTCATTGACTAGGATCATAAGATTAAAATCTTTCTGTAGTAATATTCACAAGCTGAAAGAGTTTAAGTGGCCAAAAGCTCAAGTTGGGAGTATTTCAATGGCAAGAATCACAATATTAAAGTGTTCCAAAGGTTAGAGTCCCAACTTGAAATGATAAGTGTCTAAAATAATAGTTGGAAGTTTTCCAATTTCACAATAATAAAGTGTTCTGTTGGTTAGCTTTCCAACCGGAAATAATTTGAGGGTCTAAAATTATAAGTTGGAAGTGTTTCAGTGGCCAAGCCCAATTTCACAATATTAAAGTGTTCAATTGGTTAGCTTCCCAAACGAAAATAATTTAACTGACTAAAATAATAGGTTGGAAGTATTTCAGTGGCCATATTCACAGTATTAAAGTTTTCCAATAGTTAGCTCCTCAAGCTGAAATAGTTTGTGTATTAAATAATAGCTTGGAAGTGTTTCATTGGCCAAGATCACAATCTTAAATTGTTCTAATGGTTAAATTTTCAATCTGAAAGAGTTTCAGGGGCTAATGAATAAAGTGTTTTAATGGCCTGGATCACAATTTGAATATGTTACAATGGCTAGCTTCCCAAGCTGCAAGTGTTTCAGTGGTCATATGCATAAGCTGATAGAGTTTCAGTAGCTAAAAGCATTAGCAGGCTGGAAGTGTTTCTGTAGCCAGAATCAAAAGCAAAGCTAGCTCTGTCAGAAGACAACCAGCCACAGCATTGGTTAAAAAATAGATTGAATAGCCTACAAATGTCATAGTTTGTGATTGAAGCAATGCATAAGTAAGTAAATAGAGAAAAATAAAAAATAAAAGTTGTCAATATATATTTATAACCTCATGAGCCTCTGTTTATTAGGACCCTAGCACTGTGTCCGAGGATGGGAATGTATGGCGAATACGCTGGGCATTCAGAAAAATTCCTCAGACTCATCCTGTCTGGTATGATGGTGACTAGAGTGGTTGGAGTTCTAACCTTTGGCGTATAGACTGAGTTAGTTTTTCTAAATAGTTCCCCACTCTCGCTTCACATAAATTCGGGTATACGCTCTTTAAATTCTCCCAGACATATCTCATTAGAGTATTATAAGTATACGGACATTGCTTATAGTAATATTGAATAAACTTACAAGTTGTTGAGGACCATACTGTTCAGTTCCATTGACCCACAAGTAGAGACCATCCTCTTCTGTGCTCTCAAGAGACCTCTGGATGCCAAGAGGGCATTGGACGTCCATTGTCTCCCCTCCACTCAGATACAGGCCTGGAAAGGCCCTTTGGACTATATGGGTGCCAGCTCCCATTTCCTGACACTCCTCCGCCGCGAAGCCCCAGCTCCACTTTGGTGTATCCAATACGGTCACGTTCAAGCAGTAAGGTCCAACCCTCGGAGCTACTTTGAAATCTGGAGGGCAGACCCCTTGCTCCATCCTGGGGACGTCGAAACGGGCGAGACAAACGGCGGGGAAATATCCCTCTTCCTCGGGCGTTGGGCTGCATCTTTCCTTGCGGTGTGTCATCGTGGATACGTCTAAGATGACGCAATTCTTACCCTTCGAGGGAAAGGTGACGTCTTGTGAGAAATTTAATCCGAACACAGGAGAGTTGTAGAGCTCGTTACCTGGGTAGGAATAGTGATAGAATCCTCCTTCATAGAGTAGTTCAGCTTCCAGCCAAACCTGGTTGATGCCCATCTCAATTAATTTCTGTACGACGTCGTAGAAGAGAGGAGCGTCGTT
>CABFOW010005637.1:0-40254 GCA_902141385.1 Timema californicum
TTTAGTCGGGAATTTTAGGAAATCAGGGAAAAGGTCGGGGATTTCATTGATCAAGTTTAGTAGACACCGTGTAAAAAGCACTAAAAATATGTCGAATTAGTCATATTAATAGTAGGCTCACGACTCATATCTAAAAGGTGGGATAGTAGCAATTACGGTGGTACATTTTTCCAAACATAAGTCAACTCATGATAATATAAGTTCAGAAAATAATTACAATTTAATTTAGGCCCTATACTTATTTAGAATACGCCAGAGCTCGAATAATTATGTCATCTTAGAGATCAATACAAAAAGAAATGTTTATTTAGCACCTAATCCTACTATCATTACGGGCTATACGCCTATATAGACCCAACTAATTACTATAATGTGTTAGGGATGAGGAAGGGTGAGTTTAGAGGAAGTGCATCAACATTTGTATGGAGGGAGAGTAGAAAAACATTTATGAAAAACCATTCTCAGTGCACCCTAATGATATCAAACCTCAATTTCCTCCGTGATCGGCAGCCAATCTATCGCGAGAGTAGCTCCTTAGACCATGCGTCCACTGAAGCGGGTAAGAAACAGATTTACAGATTTTGTAATAGTTAGGTAGGTTAAAACGTATGAGCGTAGTATAATTGTACATTCCCATTTAATTTAATATCAAATATTATTGGTTGAACCACCCGCCTCGGTGGTGTAGTTGGTTAACGCGCTAGTCGTGTTGAGCTCGACTGCTGAGGACGGGGAGATCGAGGTTCGAATCTCGGTCGGGTGAACTGGGGGTGGTTTTTCCTAAACGGTTTTCCACTCTCCCTCCACGCAAATGTGGGTTCACTTCCACATGTTCTAAGGCGTCACTATCGCAATAGACTAGACTGCGGAAGACGTAACTATTGGGTTTCAAATCCCGGTCAGGTGTACTGAGGGTGATGTTCCCTAAAAGGTTTTCCCCTCTTTGTCCAAGCTAATGCTTGAAAATTTCCTTTAAATTAAACCTTCCTCATTCTTAACACACTATCGTAATTAGTACATACGCGTATAACGCGAACAGATGGTAAAACATGCTTTTAAAAAAATCTCTAATTATTGACTGTGGTCTGTGTTAACTATTTACCATAACTGTTTTGAGGGGGGAAGCGGGAAGAATGAACCAATATTAGTCAATTTATGCATTGCTACAAGGGTGGATTTTTGATACCTAGATTATTGAGGGGGACGTTTCCCCCATATTCCCCCCACTAGCGAAACCCGTAGCAACACTAGGTAAAAACAGCCTTGCTAATATAGCGGTATAATAAGGGAATTCTAAGAAAAAGGGTTTAAATTATTTGCCACTACCTGCTATTAAACCTCCACTTAATTATCTGGCTACTTTTATAATTTTGTATTATAATCGATTTTCCTGCTTTCTAATTTGATATTGTCTTTTATTTTATTCAGCGTGTCGTACATATTCGCCCTTAATGAGCCTGTTTACCACACCTTTGCCCAAGGTTACGAATAATGTCTCATACTAAGTGATAAAAATACCTTGGCATTTTTTTTCTTCGCTTTCTCATTGTTTGAACCATTCTCTGACAAGTTAGAATATACATTTATTAATTTTTTGCATCACTAACGGTCTTTAATTTGTTTTGTTTTTTCTCAGGTCTTGATGGGAAGTTTCGGGTATTCAGCTCTCCTCTCCTGGATGCACAACCACCTCATCATAAACATTCCACCCAACCAGAACATGCCAAGTTTCCGATCACAAATGGTTCCTTATTCACAACAGTTGATGGAAGGCACCCGGTCATTCATAAATACAGAACAAGAAAAGGTAACCTATGGCGAAATTTTGAGAGCTTTGTACTATTTGAACTTATAACATTAAAATAAGTTAATTTCTACCTACAGTAGCCCCATGGCTTCTTTGGTGCTGACTGACAGCTCACAGCTGACAGATTTTAAAAGCTACCACACTAAATTATGTATCCCTACGCTGAACCATATGATCTGCAAAAATATGTGTTTATCAACTGTCACTTCTGACAGCCAAAATTTAGGTATATATCTAAATGTTGACTGTCATAAGTCAGCTGTGAGCTGTCAGTCAACACCAAAGAAGCCATAGGGCTACTGTAGCTCCGTCAGTAGTGTGCCTGCTTGTCAGTCAGTGTCACTGTCTGCCTTGAGTCAAGAGCACGGGTTCAATTCCTAGCATAGCCTAAAAAAAAGGTTTATTGTGGAAATTAATGTTTCTCTTTCACAGTGATAAATTAATGGCTATAATAGACCCTACTAGGTTTTGTTTCGTTTTTAGAATTAAGATAGTTTTTAAATCGTGGGGTGATACAATACATCAATTTAGAAAGTTCATGTTTAAGTACCCAAAACTTTTTTTTTTTAAATAGGTGACCTGGTGGTCCAGGGGTAAAGTGTCGGACTTCTGTGCTGGGGTCCGGGGCTCAATCCTCGGTCCCGGCACAGATTGATCTGATTGCCAAATCTTTCCTTCACCTCTGACAAGACATCTTGTGAATGTGGGGAGTGCCAGGCCTCCACCGTGGTTCGGATCCCAGGTTAAACTGTAGGTCCTTCATTTCATCTCACAATCACCCTACCATTACACAATTAGCGTAAGTTTGTACAACCCGAACGGGTAGTAAGAGGCGGTGATGATAGTAATAAAATAATTATTTTTAAAAAAAGCTAGCTTCTTTATGGTAGGGGAAGTTTCGTATGTTTATTTTGCACAGCCGTCTACCCTAAATGCATTTTAACTACGCAAAAAAAAGAGGATATATATGAGTAGGGTATAACTTACTTTAGATCAGTGGTTCTTAACCTTTTACTACTTGCAGCCCCCTAAATATCCTAAAATAATTTTACGCCCCCCTAGATTTTACTAACATATTAATCATTAAGATTTATTCTAAGATAGTGGCTTTATTTACTGATTATAATAACAAACAAATCCCGCACATGGGATTGTGGAACCCTTGCTGGGAATCAATGCTCTAAGACCAGGATTCGATACTCATTCAGGTAGCTCGAGAGTACTTCCCCACCCCCACCCCAAAAAAATTTTTAGTGGTGTTTAGTGATCTAAAATATGTCCAGGACTAGTGAAATAATAGCACATGCTCGTTTGAATGTGGTTTAAGGGATACGTCTCGCAATTGATCAGTTAGTATGGAGAGAGGGGGTTGAGGTTCGATTATAGTCTGAATTGACTGGGGAAAAAAAGGGGGTGTACATGTAATTTATAAGGAGAGTTTGGATCGCCCCACTCCTCAACTGCCATCAGCAAAATATTAAATAATTCTAAAAGCTCTCTGGAGTTAATTAAATAGCATCAATCATCTGTGGCATCAAAGAAGGTTTCATAAAACTTTATTCCACAATACTCTGTAAACACTTTGGTGCAAATATCATTTTATCTGGAAATATTGTATTCTGATAAATAACTTAAAATAGGCACCCTCAGCGTACCAGGTTTGCAATGAATGAATGAGTCATCAATGAGGCTCATTCCCATCAACAACATTTCATTAATAAACGTTGGGCCATCATTTCATTTGAATATGTTATAAATATACATTTTAAGTAATTTATTTGAAATCTTGCCTCCTTTTTACATGTATTCTTGTTTTTTTTTTAATTGTGTATATGTTGATACTGTTTTGGGGTAATTTTTAATTACATAGATAATTTTAATTTATTTTATCAATGTTTTGTCTTTTTGCAGGTACAAGAACACCAGTTCCCCACATACTTCCTCAGTTTACCAGTGTGGAGCTTACTGAAAGCCACTTACAAGGAAACAAAGCGCTACAAGAATTTCTCCTTCATAATTTTTCTGACAGCATACACCATCATCCAGGCTTTATGCGGAAGAATTTAAAAGATTCAAAACAAACTATTACTATTGAACCAGAATTTAACTCTTTGAGACCTTCTTTAAGCAGTGAACATGATGTTGGTAGAAATATTGATATCCCTTTGCTAGATGATTTGCATATAGACATGCCAAATCAATCATTAGGTTGCAAAGGTGATCTTAACTCTGAACTTAATGAATATGATGAAGAAAATGAACCAATATATGCCACACTCTCATCTCACAGCTGTTGTTCTGCGACAACAGCAGCAAATGATGATTTTGATTTCTATCAGCATGAAACTAATGACATTCCAAAGCTGAGAAAGTCTAAAGTAAATCACACAACCAAATTAGATATACATAGTAATTCATTTCAGCTTGATGATAAGTACCACTCTCCTGAGTCACAAGTTTGCAAAGATCCAAAAGAATCAGCTAATACAGCAATTCTACATAAGTGTGAAATCCTGAACAACGAAATAAGCTTATCACAATCATGCAAAATAGACAGTAGTTCGCAAATGTGTGGTGTATGTAATAAATACAACGACTTGGTGGATATAATTGTTCCAGTTATTCAAGAACTTCATGGTAAAAATGATAGAGATGACCATATGCTGAAACAAGAATTAGAAAATACAGCCCATGAAAGCTCATCATTTTCTGAAGAGATACTTAAAACTGTAATTGAAAAAGAGTTAAAAAAGAATAAAGCAATAAAAATTAATATTGGAGAAAAGAATATAATGAGCCATGAGAATACTCCTATACACAGTTCAATTCCATACAGTCCAAAAAGGAGAGAAACAATAATAGACCAACCCAGACATGAAACTAAACCCCTTGGTAACACATCACAAGATAATAAAAAATGCAATGAAAAAATCTCAAGATGTCAAGAGTTTAAATTTGAAAAAAATAATTCTAATGTGAATTCCCAGTGTACTACTCCAAGTGGATTTCTAAACTTATCTCTATCAATGAATAATTTAGATGGATTAACCGAACCATTTCATCGAGAAACAACAAACCAACAGCCAAATGGAAGAAGAAATGGGTGCTCAGAAAACCCTAAACAATATCATGACACAGATTTGTTTGGGATTGAGAGCAAAGAGGTATGTGATAAAATTCCCAAATTAATTAAATAAAATTTAAAAATATTGTTATTGCAATATTTTTATATTATGAATAAATTATGTCCTGTGGTTTTGATAAAATATTTTAAATTACATATAAAAATATCAATATGTATATTCATACAATATACTTTTATCAAAATATTTATTAAAATAGCACTTAATTATGTTTTTTTACTTGATGGTATTACTCTCTCTCTCTCAACGAAAATGTGGATATATTACCTCTATAACCTACCTTCTTCATCTAAATATAATAAATCCATACTGTATATATAAAATACCTAGGCCATGCCTCATTATCCGTGTGGAGGTGTGTAGGTCACAATGAGTCAATGTAAATATTTCTAAATTTGGCGATACTACAAAAGGGGTGCTCTGGTGATATAATGCGGTACCAATCCTTCATATTTACATCTTGTTTGCATTAGGCTGGCAGCCAAAGTTTCCTAGCTAAATGCAAGCATCCCATTTTAGGTAATAAAAGTTATATTTATGGTTAAAATATCGAAATCTGTCACACAGCATCTATTAATAAAGTGAGTATTCATTTGAGCCTTTGCAAAAGCTTGATTAGTCTCATACAAATAGTATTGGAAAAGATTGTGTGTGATACACTATGTGGTTTGATGCACATATTTTGAAATGTATCTAGTAGGGTACAATGTGAGACTGTCTCATTGTGCCCTATAGGTATTCTAACTTATAGCTTACACATCCCACGAATGCATTTTAAAGAACTAATGACTAAAGGTGCACCAAATGGTAGTCTTGGGCTTGCTACTCCATTGCAATGGATGAACAGCAGTTGTTAATCTAAGCGCCAGTTTCATAGTCAAATTTAGTACGCCTCAAGTGCGGCGCTACACCAAGTACATGATGACACCTACCTAAACTCGAATGGAATGGGCCGTTCTCGCATAGGAAACTGGCCCATTCCATTCGAGTTTAGGTAGGTGTCGTCTTGTATTTAGTGTAGCACCGCACTTGAGGCGTACTAAATTTGACTATGAAACTGGCCTTAGTGACTAGCCATTTTAACAAACACTAAAACTCATCAAGGGAAAATCCATCATCTCTGCTATTTGACAAACATGAAAGCCACCTCCCGATTGATGTGATTGACCTTAAAACGGCAATTGGAGTGATATTGGTTACCATGCCACCACATTGCAGCAATAATTTGCATCCTCTTAATGTTACATTGTTCTAATCCTCAAAGGCAAACTACAATTCACTTGTTGATTACTGGATGCTTCAATAGTTTCTTGTGTAGGAGTTGCATTTGAGGGCTAAATGATACCTTCCAACATAAAATCTGGGTTAAGAAAGACGAGGATATATTCATATGTTCAGAATATTATTACTGATGACCGATTTCTTGTCCAATGCATTTTTTGATCGAGCTGTACCTGAAGAAAGTATAGCAGCGAACACATTCCCAAAAGACCCATTGAAGAAAGCTGCACCGCTAGGTCAACCCATTCTACAAGAGAACAGGCTGAATACGGGTACATCTGGAACCCGTATTAACACCAATGCAAACATGCTTGTTAGCCCACAAGAGTTCTGCGGATATCCAAGAGCTGATGAGAGGAAAAACTCTAGGAAGGAAGATCTAAAAGAAAGGGTTTAGTTACAACTGATATTCAGGAGAAGCAGGTGAAGCCAACTAGTGCCAAGATCAGGCAAAATTTATTCCTCATAGCAGCTGATTTATCTGATGACAATGACGTGTTTATTTCAGCCACAACATCTGATCATTCTTCAGACAAAGAATCTTCAAAGAAGTTAGTTTCCATACATCCCGGGGCATAAACTTGGAGTGATATCCGAAAGAAAGTGACTACTTGCTTGTAGAATTTCATGAGAGAAATAGTCTGTGTTGGTAAGATATCGACTGAGAAAGACCAGAATGAGCACCAGACCGGCTATCTGAAATGGAGCTGCAAATGCTTGGAGAGTTGTTTTTAATGAGCATAGATTATGTTTCTAGTTACATTAAAAGGGGAGTGGGAGGGGAATTTAGTAATGTACACTTGTAAACCAAGATTATTTTGCTTTTGTTTATAGTATTTTAATGTTTAAATAAAAATAAAATTACATATTTCTACTTTTAACTCTAATGTCTGATTGCGCCTCATTTTGGGGCACAATAAGAAGAAATGACTTGAGCTGCCATATTTGATATAGTTTGTCAAGTGATATCAAGTTTGCTTACGTGTGAATTTCATAAGAAAACATAATAATGTAACTTTCATAAGATTTTAATTACATTAAATTCAGGTAATAACTGAAACAGATTAGGAAAAAACAATTTTTCGTGTCTCATTGTGACTCACTCTCCCCTTGGCTAATTTGTATTATTCATTTTAACTGCGGTATTGGTGTAGGTATGAGGAGGGTATTTTTAAGAAATTATACACTCTATTTGCAGTGAAAGCTTACAGTCAACCTTACCTTGTTGGGCTCCATTATGGCCCTTTCATATAAGTTGGACCATAGTGGAAACAAACCACGTAAGCTTGCTATTTTTAAAGGTAAATAATGTGTACATGCAATTGCGTGAAGAGGGCGTGAGAATAGATATCGAAAAAAAATCTGGCTGGTATTTTAACCCCAACTTCACCAACCCCATCACTAGACTAGATTAGATATTTAATCCATGTGCCCTCCAGTGCAAGGGAAAATTGCTTCAGATTCAAGGTTAGTTATATATTTTGGGGGGAGGAGGACAGGCAAGAGTGTTATTGATACTAAAACACAATAGCCCATGTTTAGTAAAAATAATCCAGCTATGATAAATGCACAAAGGTTGTTTGTAAATTAACTAATCGTCTTAAGAATTTCTTCATAACTATATGCCTCAACGAGATTTGTCCAAAATATTGAACTTAATAATAAATTGTTCTTAATATAATCAAAAGTTGTATATTTTATTTGGTAGGTAGGCCTTTTAATTTTATTTGAATTGCCCTATCAAATATCACCTATATATTTTGACTCTGATGTTCAAAATTTGGTGAATTTTTAAAATTTCTGCATTATTGTGAAATGAGTTCCTAGATTCACAAGAATAACAAGAAGGATATTATATTTCCTACACTGCATCAGACTTTATATTATAATAGTAGAATGAAAGTTATTCTTAAAATTACAAAATATTGCATAGCCAAACATAACATTAAAGTCTAACAATCATGCTGTGGGTATGTAACTGAACAGAGTTTAATTTTGTATTTTTAAATTACTTTAAAATTAAAAATTACCCAAAATTAAAATCAAATTGTTCCATGTTGTATTGCAAATTTTAATTAGAAAATTATATTTTTATAATCATCCATATGAACACGAAAGAAGCAACAGACTTAATATATCATATAAATAAATAATATTCTTTGTAAAATAGGATATATTATATTCTTCTTTACATTTTGGGTAACCATTTATTTGGAAAATAACTAGGCAATAATAATAATAATAATAATAATAATAATACCTATTTTGAATATATTTGTGTTTTAGATGGTATTTGAGCTTCCTGTCAAGAGTGAATCCACACTGAGCTTATATCATTTGCATTTAAATGATGACGTTAATGGTGATAATATTCAGTCAGACCAAATAATAGAAAAGGACCAAAACCACCGGTTTTACAAACATTCTTCAGTCATTTCTCGGCCTTGGGGGCAAATAATGCCACACTCCCAAAGAATGGGCCGACAGACACCTCCAATGCCACGTATGCTGAAACAAAAGAAGACATTGCCAGTATTGTCTATGGAATCACTGAACTCAGCCTTAAATACAACTGGAGACTCTTACTTGGACAATGGAGATTTGTGTCATCATAATCGTGACCATTGTGGAAGTGTTCCCGATTTTAGAAGGGTTTTTGTGTCAGATTTTATATAAATTAAGAATTTATTGTCAAAACTATTATATACAATCGAGATTAGAATTATAAATTCTGGTTTGAAACTAGATTAAAACAATTTTGTTGTAAGCCTTTGTAAATTTTCTCAAATTATCTAAAGGACTACTCTATTTAAATTAAGTTTTTCAATCATGGATTAGTACAGACATATTTTATTTATGGGAAATAAATGCCTACATTAGTCAGCATGCACAATGTATATAGACCTACATAAATGACTAATACTATAGCTGTAAAAACAAATTAAAAACTGTTTTTATCTAAATACCTTCTAACATCATCCCTACCCTCCCTATGGATATGAATCACGTGATATTTCCTTGTAGGCTAATAAAATATGAATATGTACAGTACCGGTACACTCAGTTTATTTTTAAAGATAGCAATCTTACCTTGATAGGTTATACTATGATACAGCTTATAAAATAGGACTGTACTATAATCTGTCCATATCAAGACTGCTAACTTTCAAGGTAAACTAAATGTACTCTCAGATTCAGATGTTAAATGGCCGTACATAGGCCTATTGTAATTTTTCAGGGATTAGAAAATCTTGAGGTATACCAAATAACTTGTTGTTTTAGCTTAGTAGGCGTGTGTTTGATCCACACATTAGTATGCGCTATATGGCCTTTACAATTTTGAAAATTGGTTGCTTACTTAACTTGTAGCTTAACTATGAAAGAATTCTAAATACCTGTTTGTTTATGTGTTGGGATGGGAAGTGCCGGACAAGCATCCCAACAAATGAATAAACACATGAGCAGAGATTGTTTTTCAACTCTTGTTTTTATGTAAGTTTGCGCATGTCTCTGCACGTTCACTACCACATTTTCCGAGCTAAATATTCAGAGATATTGCTCCTGGCGTGTTGCCATCGACGGGGTCTGTACAGACCACCCTGGTGGAAATGTCTTGTCAGATCCGTGGAGATGGCTGCGCATGACCACAGCTGCCTCGAAAGATTATTTTGAGCCACCATGTGAGGAATCATGTTTTGTATGAGGTTGTAGGTGTCTCAGGTCTTATCTCTATTGAGGGACACTCATTCGAACTCCGGCAGGAGCATGAGTTTACCTATGTGTGTCCCCGCTCAGTGTCGTGTCTATTTTTAGCACCGTGTTCTTCCGGGTCATGCGCTTATGATGTATTATTCAGCTCATTGATCGAATTACGTGTAGGTCTCTGATAAAAATGACCAATGAATGAATGTAAGTCTGATGTATTAATTGATGAACTATGATAGAATGTTATATAAGCACGATGATTAGCTACTATCAATAAGTTAGTTTTTTAGTGTGAAACTTGGCTATCTATGATCGATAAACTATGAAAGAATGTTGTACAATGTATTGCTATGATTATAGAATAAAAACTGATTGACGTACGGTTAGGTCAATGAGGATCGTATTAACCCTACAATCAGAATATCGAGTTGCATTTGCGTGGTGGGAAAGCTTCTACCATTATGAGGAGCCGGGACAAGTATAATCCATTCACGGTAGGAATTGACTTCTGAAAGCTCTTTTTCCTTACCATAAATCTATTATATAGTAGGATATTGGTAAGAAAAAAGACCTTTCAGATAGTAATTCCTACCGTGAATGGAATATAGTCTGTGATTCCATACCATTTAGTATTGTTCTAGGACTGCTGGCTAGGGGGGGGAAATAAAGAGTAAGAGCTAAACAAAATATCCCATGATCGATATCAATTTTTTGATCTATAATCCCCCTATCACACTGACCTTCGATAGTCTTCAAATTCTTACTTCTTCTAATACCTTAAAAAATAGATTTTTTATTTTGTAAATTGTTACGTGACAGGGCTAACTTCTGGGGTCATAAGCTATTCAACCATGCATGGCTTGCCAAAGGACTGGTGATTAAATATCACGTGATTTGTAAAGCTGTGTTTATACATTATGAGCTGGAGCTGGCAAGAGGAACGGATTTATGATAGGAAATAAGTGGTTTGAGAAGAGAAAATGCCACAAGATTGCGTCGCACATCGCCGATTGTTCAAGTGGTCATCGACTGATGGTGGTAACTCTCATCGGAAGGAAAGAAGACGGCAGAAAATCTGGAGAGAGTGTTAAAGGTATGGAAGTTGAAAGAGGAAGTACATAGGACATAGTTCCAGAGAATAATAAGGGACCAGGTACGAAGGGATGAACCCAGTACAGGAAAGGAATAATAGGGAAGATTCTTAGCAACATTGGTGGAAGCAGAGGAAAAGGAGCGCGGAAGAACCAGCGGAAAGAGAAGATGAAAGCAAACCCCATGGTGGAACTCTAGAACGAAAGAAGCGCTAGACAAGAAGAACGATTTCTTTAGAGAATGGTTCCAAAATAAGACAGTTTAGGCCAAGAAGATGGAAGCAAAGAGGGTAGGGGAGCAGAAGAGGAGTTGGACGGAGAAGTGAACGGAAATAATGTAGGTGGACAGTGTGGGCAGTAAGAAAGTACTGTATGGAATTGTCAGGTGTTAAAGCAGAAGAAAGGAGGAGCAGGTCGAATTGGTAGACAAAAATGGGAATGTTTTGGTAGAAAAGGAGGAACGCAATGAAATTTGAAGAGAGTAATTTCAAGAACTGCTAAATCTAACACAAACACGGAGGAGGAAGGAGAACATGAAGAAAATATTAGCCAGGAAAGTGTTTTAAACCTAGTCTGAGGTGTTCTGCTGCAGATATTGTCTCACAGCTGCCACGCACAATAACATAAACCAGTCTGAATGCCATGTTTAATATAAGAACAAGAAGGTTAATAATTTGGTAAACTCAGGCGTGGATTTACGCATAGGCCTAGTAGGCACATGATTACGGCGGCAGATTTTAGGGGCGGCAAATTTTGAATGATGAAAGAAAATACATATATTGCAATGGTGAAGAGNTGAAAAATAATTTAACTCCCAAAGGTGACCACATATAATACGGTCGAGAAGGCAGTAGATTGATATATGGATCTTTAATTTTTTTTTATGAATAAAATAATGATGTTGATAGTACCAAGAAACATCTGGGCTTATAGATTAGATAGTCCAAATGATTACGGAGGGGAGGAAGGGGAGCTAGTCCCAATATCCTCTACACATCAAACAAAGTTAACAAATCTATTTCTACTTGATACGACTACTGTACAGTAGCCTCATGACTTCTTTGGTGCTGACTGACAGCTCAAAACTGAGAGTTGATGGCTTTGAAAAGTTACCAGACCAAATTATGTATCCCTACGCCGAACCATATGATCTGCAAAAACATGTGTTAAGCAGCTGTTACTTCTGACATTCAAAATGTAGGTATATACCCAAATGTTGACTGTCAGAAGTCAGCTGTGAGCTGTCAATCAGCACCAAACAAGCCATGGGGCTACTGTATATACAAAAGGACCGAGACTAGTCAGTTAGAAGGATTATGTAGTGGGGGAGGGGGGCAGAGACTTGAGAATTCTTACCCAAGAAACCAAAGGAAGTTATTGCTAGAACTGAGAAGGCAGAACAGTACTAGGCTTTAAAATGCCCAACTGTCAGGTTTGATGGTAGCCAAGATAAGTAGTAAACCACAACCTAGGTATGATCGGAACTCTATTAATAAGAGCTATATCACCTTACACGAGCAATAATCGCTCTTTGCCAGCTTGGTCAATATATTATAATACTTGTTCAGTTCTTTGTGTCACCACTGTATTTATATAGTAGGAGTCTACAATTTAGTGCCAGTGTACTGAAATTTAGCAACTTAAACCATAACCTAAAAGGGAACAGGATGAGAATATTTTATTTTGAAGGAATACATTAAAAATCTTTCTCGAGGGAAACAGAATAATATCAGATTGTGTTGCACCTGTATTGGTATCTATCCACGGCCCTTAGTCAACATCAAGAAAGCTATCTCACACTCCAGTCTGCCTGTTAACATCTACTCTTTAAATATACTAATATTACAATCAGTTGAATTAACTTCATTAAATATTATTACCCCCCTCCCCCCACATTATCGTGAAAGAAGAGTGGAAAACCATTTAGGAAAAGCAACCCTCCATGCATCAGATCAAGATTCGAACCTTGATCTCTCCGTCATTGAGAGTAACGCTTTGGACTATTTGGCCTCCGAAGCTTATATAAAATAAATGTGTTGTATAATGTATATAAACTGAAATAGTATATGATATATTAATTATTTGTATTTTTTTTAGCTCCGCTTCTTACTAGCCGTGCGGGTTGTACGCCGATGTACTAATTAAGCTAAGACCCGCCTAGGTGGCGTAGTTAGCTAACGCGCTGGTTTAGTGTTGAGCTAGACTGCCCAGGATGGGTAGATCGAGGTTTGAATCCTCACTTGGGTGAATTGTGTTAGTTTTTCCTAAATTTTTCCCCTCTCCCTCTACGCTAATATGGGTTCACTTCATCTATTTTCAACCTTCCCATTTCCTAACCCATTAGCATAATTAATTCTTAAGCGTACAACCCGAACGGGTTGTAAGATGCGTTGCTAAGTATTATTATTAGTATTAATTAAAATAAGGTGTTGGAGATGAGTAAGGTTGCATTTAGAGGATTTTCACCCACATTTGCGTGAAGGGTGAGTGGAAAACCATTTAGGAATAAAACACTCAGTGCACCCGACTGGGATCGAACCACAATCTCCCCATCCTCGGCAGTACAGATTATTGCGAAAGTAGCGCCTTAGACCATGTGGTCACTGAAGCGGGTCCCGTAATTAGGTATTCTACGCACATGGATTGAAATAAATGGATGAACTCTAAAATACTGTATTAAAATAGTTTTTTCAATTCAGAAACGATAGTTAATCCATAGCACTTACCTATTTTTTTCGTCCAATTCACAAGAGAAGAAAATTTATTTTTCTTTCGTCTGGTTGAGAGATAAAGTCGTTTTTTATTGCCTTTTCTTCGATCTCTTTTTACAGAAACGGCTTCCATTACAAAACACTTCTTATTCACACAACTGATTTAATAAAAAATAACTTAATCGAGTTGATATTTTTCCCGCAAACATCTGTGAACCACAGTGCAACGCTTGGCATCACTGCCTCGAGTTTTCACGAGAGGCTCATCTTGTTCAACCTTACACCGATAGGTCGCAGCATACAGCACCACAACACATTTTGAATTAAAATAAAATTGTACCACTTTATTTTAGTTTAGAACATTATGTATGTTGAAAAATAAGAATATAATTATTCTCAATCATATTAACTAGGTATATGCTTTGTCTGCGGATTAAAAAATGTCAAACCAAGAAAATATGATTATTTAAAAATCATTTAAACAAAGCTGCTTAAAATATTTAACTTTTAATTGGCATTAAATTATACTAAATGATAGAGACATGTGTTTGTTGTAATATAATGAAAACAGTTTTAGCCTAAGTATTCCCACATTTACCTGACAAGCCCAGTTTGTTTTATGCAATTTTCCTTAAATTATTTTTTTAAACTTAAATTTGAATTGTCTGGGTGGATATGAATAAACCATAAACTATGTAAGTGAATTGATCTCTACAATTGTGAAAATCTGACTCAAATATGTTTAATAGTTTTCTCAATAATCGGGTACAGAGAAATCGCCTTAGAAACCGGTCGCGCTCATCTCTCGTGGTGATCCATCCCCTTAGTAAAAGGGGTTTAGAAAGTACTTTCATGCATAGAAAAATATTTCTAATTAAACCTCCTTGTAATTTATCTTTATTTTTAATAATCAGGGAGACCTGGTGGTCCAGGGGTAAGGTGTCAGACTTCTGTGCTGGTGGCCGGGGTTCAATCCTCGGTCCCGGCACAGATTTATCTGATTACCAAACCCTTCCTTCACCTCTGACAAGACATCTTGTGAGTGTGGGGAATGCCAGGCCTCCACCGTGGTTCGGATTCCACGTTAAACTGTAGGTCCTCCATTTCATCTCACAATCACCCTACCATTACACATTAGCGTAAGTGCGTATAACCCGAACGGGTGGTAAGACGCGGTGCTAATAATAATAATAATAATAATAATAATAATAATAATAATAATAATAATCAGGGTTATTTAACATAGGCTCACTTTCTAGATAAACTATTATATATTATCACATAACTTACAATCTAACTTAATTTAAGAACAAAGATCACACCCAGATTCATCAGTGTGCAAAGAGAGATTCTAATTTCACCAATTATACATTTTACGGCCATATCAGATATTGAACCCAGGATCCTTAACTTGATAGACAGACAGACGTCCTACCAACCAAACTAAAGTATCAGAACTGTAATTTTTACTTAAGGATTAAAGAGGTATTTCCTGACGGTCTGGTATCCCATACTCTTTCCAAGTGCGTTCTGGTACATTACTCTAGAATTTGATTTCATATTGTTTTCTAGACTTGGATACTAAACCTAAGCAATAATCTTGCTGAGTATGGAAAGTTTTATAAAGAACAACACTCCCCACAGCTCGACCGTTAGTAAACCACAGTAAACATCCGGTAAAAGTATCAGATAAATTAGCATCAGTGACCTCTATTAATTACGATGAACGGATACTGAGTGAAACCACAACGATATATAAGCTTCCAAAAGTATTCATAAATAAACAAGAGAGCATCACTTATTAATGGCTTGGGATTGCTCTCAGGTCTACAAATGTTTCTAGTACCTGATCAAGAGTATTATTGAGTGTATAATAGCAATATGTGTTTGAAAAACCTATATTCTATCTTTAAGAAGTTATCTTGAAACATTTGTTAAAAAATGATGATCTTAAAATAACATCTAGTTAATAAAAATAACATTTGTGAAATAAGACTTGGTGCATCAAACGCCGTAAGTATTTTAATTTGTTATTGTTAAGTGCGTTTACCTTTAGTATCAGAAAAATTGATTATGTATTTGGTCGGATCTACTTACTCTTAAATTGGGTTCAGAGACAAAATCAAATTTCGAAACAAATTTAATAATGTGTTAGTAATCATTAATAGAGAGAAAAACCTGAATAACAATTTAGTATATCGTCAGGCACAATATTCATATTATTTAGTAATAATAGTAATAATTCAAATCTATATTTAAATTGGTGACCTGGTGGTCTAGGGGTAAGGTGTCAGACTTCTGTGCTGGCGTCCGGGGTTCAATCCTCGGTCGCGGCAAAGATTTATCTGATTACCAAACCCTTCCTTCACCTCTGACAAAACATCTTGTGAATGTGAGGAATGCCAGGCCTCCACCGTGGTTCGGATTCCACGTTAAACTGTAGGTCCTCCATTTCATCTCACAATCACCCTACCATTACACATTAGCGTGAGTGCGTATAACCCGAACGGGTAGTAAGACGCGGTGCTAATAATAATCATCCTGTGTATGAGAGATCCGATTAAGCGATGGCTACAATGAGAGGCAGTGGCGTCGCGTCGGGGCAAGTAATTATTTTATTTAATGTTTAAATAATAGTGTTCAAGCACCCATGTGTTTGAACGAAATTTTCCCGCACATACCAGTGACTGTAACATGCATGTAAGACGTGCACTAGTCCGTTATATCGTGGTTCTATCTTTCATCCCCATAGGGTAGCTCTTATTTGTGACGTCATAGATTTAGGATTGGGAGAAGGGAAGAGAAGTATGACTCAGTTAGAAATGCAAACAACAAAGTTGCGACTTTTCAACAACTGAAGCTATGCTCGAGTTTCGTGTGAAAGAGGAAAATGGACTAATTACTGACCCCGGCCTGAAACTTAAACATCTTTTGTGGAGTTTGTTGCAACAGGTGTTGTTACAGGAGTTTAAAGAACTGTATGGGCTTGTGACAACAATCCCGTCAAAATCATCAATTGAGAGATCATTTTCAACATTAAAAAGAGTAAAAACATATTCCATAAATACTATGGGACAAATACACTTTCTGGTTTGGCACTTCTTTCAATTGAAAAGGGTCTGCTTCTTAAAATGAAGCAAGGAGTAGACTTCCATGAAAGATCATAGCAGAGCTCGTAAAAAAGGAGAGAAGGATGGACTTTATTTATGAAGACTAGAAAAAAATACGGGGAGTAAAATATCATTGATACCCGTATATAAAAATTTATTTAATATCTAAAAATATTCAAATATACCAAATATGCTGCAGGTTGCAATATAAGTGAAAATTAGAAAATAATTTTTTTTTTCGTTTACATGTATATTTAACGTAATTAATTAACACACAATACAGTTGGTTTACATTTAAATATAAACAAAACAACTTCTAACACTTAATTTAAAAATTGTCAGCATTAGAGGAGGTGGAACCGCGGTGGAAGATATAGAGGGAATTTCTATTCACTTGTTAAAATAAAAAGGGGGGCAAGATATATTCTAACCCTTATCCCCGCATCCTCTTGGAAATGCGTTATATATATTCTAGTGTGCCTTATGTAAATCATGGAACAGAAGGACGCACGACCCCACAATTATCATTAAAAAATACCTCCAAATAGCTTTTTGGATCATATAATATTTTTAAAGAAATTCTGAAGGGGGACCCTGGAAGCCCTCCAAACACCCCTTCCCAGCTTGCCTAAGAATTTTGGTCACGAGACGCTACTGTTGAGAGTGTATGGGTAGTTTGTAACCTTGAGAGTAGGATTGTTGAGACTCTCAAAACTGTAACTATTATTATTAGCACCGCGTCTTACTACCCGTTCGGGCTATACGCACTTACGCTAATGTGTAATGTTAGGGTGATTGTGAGATGAAATGGAGGACCTACAGTTTAACGTGGAATCCGAACCACGGTGGAGGCCTGGCATTCCCCACATTCACAAGATGTCTTGTCAGAGGTGAAGGAAGGGTTTGGTAATCAGATAAATCTGTGCCGGGACCGAGGATTGAACCCCGGNCATTCACAAGATGTCTTGTCAGAGGTGAAGGAAGGGTTTGGTAATCAGATAAATCTGTGCCGAGACCGAGGATTGAACCCCGGCCACCAGCATAGAAGTCTGACACCTTACCCCTAGACAGCCAGGTCACCAAAACTGTAACTAAATGTAGTCATATATGGTAGTGAATGAATAGTATTGTGGAACGATATTGCATCAATTTAGACCATAGATGGGATCCATATAATTCGAGATGGTAAAAAAAAAAATAGTTTCAGAGGTGCAGTACAAGATTTTTGAAATGAATGATGTTTTGAGTCACATCTGATATAGATGGCTGTGTCTGAGATGTGTCGGAGACTCCATGTGGTTTGATATGTATGGTGTTATATGTATAGATCTATACATACTGAGGTTTACGTAAGCCTTTTCATAATTCTTGTTATTCTTGAGGAAATATCTGTGGGAAGTCTAGTCGCACATGTCGTATTTACACTGGGAATATTTGGTTCGGATTCTGACTAGTGTCATATAGGCATTCATCATCCTGGACAGTTGTAGATTATTTATTTGTCACTGCCAGGTTATGTCGGATTGTATTCGGGTACCAGGTAGTTCGTATCCTACCAAAGTTTTATGAGGAGGTTATTACTCGTACATATAAAATAGTTACTACGCTTATTAATTTTATATATAATTTATAATAATCTGGTCACCTGGTGGTCTAGGGGTATGGTATTGGACTTCTGAGCTCGAGTCCAGGGTTCAATCTTCGGTCCCGGCACAGATTTATCTGATTACCAAACCCTTCCTTCACCTCTGACAAGACATCTTGTGAAATGTGAGGAATGTCAGGTCTCCACCGTGGTTCGGATTCCACGTTAAACTGTAGGTCATCCATTTCATCTCACAATCACCCTACCATTACAAAATAGCCTAAGTGCGTACAACCTGCACGGTTAGGAAGACGCGGTGCTAATAATAATAATAATATAGGTATTTCATAAGTGTAATTTGCGATTTTGATTGTGTTTGCATTATACTAATATTACCAATGTATAGTTGTTATTTTTCATCATGTGTCGTAATTAATATTTCAGTAATGACAAAATTAAAATAGGTGTAAAATTATTTATCCAATAAAATTTTGTTTATAATAAATCAACATTAGCCTACTATATCATGTGTTAATGTAAAAATGTATGCATACTAATAAAACTGTATTCACTATTAAATAGTTAACAACATTTTATTAATTAATATTTATAATTGATTTAATTATTAATGATTAATTTTGTAATTTAATGCGTAATCAAAGCTCTAGTATGGTATAGATTAGAGGAGATTTTAGGCTTTCACTTCATTATATATCTATTCCTAGCACCGCATCTAATATTATCATTTATTCTTTTGTGTACTTGTCTGATCTATACCCATTTAAATGCACTAATAGGGTATAGGAAATAGTAAGGTAAAATTTAAGAGACATTGTAACCACATTTGCGTGTAGGTAGGATGGAGAACATAAAAAATAAAACACTCTTTGTAGACACGCATCCAGGAAGGATTTGACGCCTGACCTCCCCATTACTGGCAAACCAGACCATACCCCAATTTGATTGTGACTGAACATATCCGAAAGGTGGAAAACTTACAATTCGTGTAAGCTTTGGCCAGAATGAATTCCAATGAAAGACCAGGCCATTTGACAAATGCATTGCCTTCTATTTGTGGCAATCTTAGGTACTCTCCCCTAATAGCTCTAATCAAGTTTATGTTGTTATTATTATTATTATTATTATTATTATTATTAGCACCGCGTCTTACTACCCGTTCGGGTTATACGCACTTACGCTAATGTGTAATGGTAGGGTGATTGTGAGATGAAATGAAGGACCTACAGTTTAACGTGGAATCCGAACCACGGTGGAGGCCTGGCATTCAAGGCTATGTACAAGTTTAATCTATACTCCCCCGCTCCACCCATTTCCAACCCATCTATACCATAGAGAAATGTATACCATAGAGAAATGTATACTATAGAGAAGAAACCAAAGGTTAAAATGTTTAGTAAAGTTTTTTCGGGTGGTTTTTCCACTCAGTTTCAATAATTTTATTTTGGTCGAGTGACCGCTTAGAACGCTAGTGTTTCAACTTTTGGTTTCCTAAGTGGTGATATGTTACTATGGCAACCAGTCCCTTACAGTGTTGTCTATGTTTACCTTCATTTTCTTCACTAATCGAGTTAAAGTATGTCTGGCTCGTAGTGGTTTTGAGAGGTTGAGGGGATGGGGGTTGGCATCCCCAATAGACCCTTGGATAATAAACGCAGGCACGAGCACAATCACTTGTTATAGGAGGAATGGGGGGGGGTACGAGTCCCAGCTTTTTGTGTTTACAGTTCTAAGCAAATTCTCCCAAACCAGCAGAGCTAGTTTCATGTATGTGGGCCTGGCTTTGATTAAAGAGGTTAGGGCTCGAATGTTGAAGTACCAGTGGGCACAGTGGTATTTCACATTTAAGAATATTTTGGACAAGTTTAAATAGATTTACTTTATCGAATGGTGTCACAAATAAAGACATACTAATTTTGATAAGTATAATTTCAATGTTGATATTAGATTTATAGTACCATACTTGACTAAAAGAACTTTTTATTTACTTTGGACATCTCTGTCCCCAAAATAGTAGACTAAAGTTAGATCGAAAATCAAAATATTTTGTCCCTCTTTGGTTCCTATGTATATTTCGATATTAGTCTAAATATGAAAATTTGTTCAAATGTTACAAAGAAAAAAATGGAAACAGTCGTCACATTTTTCGTTTTATCTTGCAACGTAAAGAGCTTAATAAAAGATACATAAGATATAGTTTATTAGATTATGTTAATATAAGTTGGATTAAAGTGGCGGCTCGTGTATAGGCACTGCGGAACTGCATCACCCTATATTTCCACTTGATATTATCGATAACATTAATTAATATAATGAGTACCTCTTTCTTTGATTCTTTCTTTATATTTGTAGTACAATATATATTCCTTAAGCTTAATGCCAGTACTTTAGTAGCCAACCCCCAGTTTATGAAAAAGATAAAAAAAAATCTTTGTATAGAACTGTGCGCTCCACAGTGCCAGCGACGTGGTGTTTGACTGTTGTGCGCATGTACACATAGGAGGGGAGTGGGGAGAAAGGCGAGACTGCCAGGTAGGGAGAGCACTGTTGCTCTGGCGTGATGGTGGAAGGAAGTTTTTTTTACTCAACGTGTGTTGTGCTTAAAAACCGTGTACCATATTCTTGAATGTGATAAAGTGTAGAATAGTGTAGAATTAAATTATTATTCTGCTTCCAGCTATTCCATTTGAGTAATTTTTTTTCAGTTATTTTATTTAATTTATGGAGAAAAATTTCCTCAATTATCATCCAGAGATTAAGGAGAAAATTATTGAACTTTTTGCGCAATTTAAATAAAGAAGAATGAATTTCATTTCTAAATGAATAGATCAAGTTTGAACTGTAAAAATTTAAGTTAAAGTAAGTAAAACCTGTTTGGTTTTTTTTTTGTTAAGATTTTATCAAGTTCCCGAATAAAATTTTCTCTTTATACATGTTCTTTTTCCTTTTACACAATTTTAAAACAAAGGCTAAACATTTTCTGGAGCAGCACCCCCACTAATTTTAGTCACTGAGTTGGAACATTAAAACATTATTATTATTATTAGCACCACGTCTTACTATACGTTCGGGTTATACGCACTTACGCTAATGTGTAATGTTAGGGTCATTGTGAGATGAAATGAAGAACCTACAGCTTAACGTGGAATCCGAACCACGGTGGAGGCCTAGCATTCCCCACATTCACAAGATGTCTTGTCAGAGGTGAAGGAAGGGTTTGGTAATCAGATAAATCTGTGCCGGGACCGAGGATTGAACCCCGGCCGCCAGCACAGAAGTCTGACACCTTACCCCTAGACCGCCAGGTCACCAACATTAAAACACAAAAGCTCTACACTTACAACATTTTGGAAAGCAATTAATTAACTAAGACAAACACAACATCCAAGGGGGGATTTAAAGGATTCGAGAAATGGCCGGTGTCCAGTTTTTATATCAAAACTTTTCCTGGCCTAAATAAATAAAATATTGCTTCGATATAAACAAAGAGTTTAAATTTCTTCACATGGGGATGTTAATATTTGTTGAATATCTATCACTAACATAACGGCTACAAATATTCTAAAAAAACATTTTAAATGAAGAGAAAAGTTGTCATTGAATCCAATTGACAGATATTCAAGAACTATTAACATCACCACGTGAAGAAAATTAAACACTATGTTTCTATTACATTAATATTTTACTTATTTCGCCCAAAAAAAGTTTTGCAATAAAAACTGCAATAAATTGACCTTTTTTCGTGTCCCCTACATCTCCACATTAAGGCAAAAAATAGCTCCTTAAACTTAATCATGTTCATTTTGGATCATTATAATAGAACTCTTGAAATATTGACACCTAAATAAATAAAACGAATAAATACAATATTTACACAAAATAATACATATACAGCTCAATTATCAATGATAGTTGTAAGAAGGTTAAACATTATTATGAACACATTATTTTCACAAGAAATTAAACTTAAAATAAAACATTTCTATATTAATTATATTAATTATGAATTATACATTTTGACAAATATATTAGCTTGATAAGAATTGGATTTAATATTAATGTATGTTTATATAAACTATACGTAACAAATTTGTTAAATATATTAAAAACAAAGTCATTAATAAATAATTTAAACATGTTATGTATGATATAAAATAGATGAATTAAATATAAGTATAAAGCTATAGACATTTCATGACTCTTTCGTTTAAAATGTTGTATTTTCTCAGTTAGATTTAAATTAATGTTTTCTTTCTTCAAACCAATCATGAAGAATGAGCAATTTTAAAACAACATTAGAAAATAATAATTTCATTATATTATCTCACAATATTTTCAACGAAACAATCAAATCTCTTTAATTTTATACTGAGCTCCAACCAATATAATAAAAGTAGTTAAAATAAGCATAATTTTCATGATAACTAATATTAATATACATTGTTAATTTACCCAATTTTAAAGTAGTAGAATTAAATATTCAATCAGGTGCACAAATTTATAATTCAAATATTTCGTGACAAATAGTTCATTTTGTACCTCTAATAGATTGAGAGTTTAAAAAAAAAACCACTTCCTCAAATTAGAGATTGAATTAAAGGAAACACAATATCCGTGACCAAAAAAAACTTCTAAGAGGTTGTAATATATTTGGCACAAACATCATGTAGGTCCAAGAATAGTAAATAGTCAGGGTAAAAATAGGGNGGGGGGGAGATTAACCCAGAAGAAATTGCAACACAAACAATTGGATATTTAGCTCAGATGCAGGTACACTGAAATAAATAATAATTCAAGTTATTTCCTTATGCACTGAAAAAGCCTTGTAGCTTTAAAAATCCAGTAGGGACAAATAAATTTAAAAATACAGTTGCCTAAAAACCCGGTTCAAACCTGATTATCAAACCCAAATTTTAAAAAAATTCTGGGAGGCTCCTCGCCCCCGTCCCCCCTCCTTCGTTCACAACATTGCCCTTGTACTATCCTTTGCCACTTGGATATTTTATAATTTCGAAATGCTTAGAGTTAGCAAAAACACTGGTTCACCCCTCACCCCCCACCCCAAATATATTTCGTGCAACGCCCCTGGGTGTGATGCCTACATGGAGTCAGGACGTGATTATCTAATTTCTCAGAAGCATAACTCAATAAAGGGCATGATGACTTAGGGAATCACAAATCCTCTACATATATGTTCACACACACATATCCTAGAAACATTTATTGATTACCAAACCCTTCCTTCACCTCTGACAAGACATCTTGTGAATGTGAGGAATGCCAGGCCTCCACCGTGGTTCGGATTCCACGTTAAACTGTAGGTCCTCCATTTCATCTCACAATCACCCTACCATTACACATTAGCGTAAGTGCGTATAACCCGAACGGGTAGTAAGACGCGGTGCTAATAATAATAATAATAATAATAATAATAATAATAATAATAATAATAATTTACAAGTGCATTACCAAGACCGCGCGTTGCTTACGTTTAAACACTGCAGAAGTACTGGCATTGTATGCTTGGGTCCAACATTCTCAATTGTTTGAAAAGTTTTGCACAATGAAAGGGGGGTGAGGTGGGGTAAGAGACTACAGCTACCTGCTGAATTATTGTATTCTGGAGATACAGCAGCTCTTAGCTCTCATCTTGTCTTTCTCACGAGGAACATTTTGAAAGTGAGATGTTTAAAAGATTCTCACTTGAAAGCTGTTGTTATCACTGGATATTTTAACTTCTTCTTGACTCGAAGGGTGCAGCAATTCTTCCGTAAGGTTGTGTATCTGTTATTTCATTGTCTGTGACCATGGACAATTTGAAGTTGGAAGATTACGGTAAAATTACCCTATTATTTTAAAAATAATAATTTAATTATTTTAATTCTATATCTGTTTATCCAACATATTTGGTTATGGACTTTGTGTAACAATGTTTTTAACTAAACATATTTGAAATGTTTGTTTCTAAACTTAAGTTTTGTTCTCTTTTTCTAGATACAAATAAGGAACACACATGGATTCCTATTTTGATGATTTAAATAACTACACAGCACCAAACGACAATGAATCCATTACAGCTCATAACCATACTATACAGTTATTTAGCAATAGTTCCTTTAATACAACATTTTCTGATTATGAAGACTCAGGTATTTAAAAATATTACTATAACTCACCTTTATACTTTGTATATCAGATTAGTATATATAATTAACTTAACTCTAGTATCAAAAGAATAGAAGTTAAGTATTACAATTATGTATGTGTAACAGACACAGCATATATTATAATCGAATATGTTATCGAAGAGCGCGGGTACATAAAAGTGCAAGCGGGTACAAAACGGAGCAAACGATCGGGTTACAAAATAACTCGGGTAGCCTACATAGGAGCGTAATTCTTAACTGCCGTAAAAAAAAAGTGGAGTGTCTGTTTCCTTTCTTTTGTTTGGTGGCAGGAATTCGTAGGCTACTGGAATCAACAGCTGTCCAACTTCACTCTTTGAAACTTGATTATCCTCTAACCTAACCTAACCTAACCTAACCTTAACCTAACCTAACCTAACCTTCCCTAAAAACTCAATGCCAGTGACTTGAAAGCCACGTTAAGGCTGCTGGCGCTATCTGTACAATTGTTACGCAGTTAAATACAGACCCCCTTGTGCCCTTGTGTTGTTCTGGACAAGAAAGGTCACAAACACTTGCACTGTTTTGTGCCTGCTCTATTTTGGGATCACTAGGTTACGTTGTTTTGTACCCTTACTCTTCGGGGCCGCAACCATTATAATCATCTGCCTTAACCCTATTTTGAAATCTGAATCGTCTAAAATTTTAAATTAACCCTTTTTTCAGGATATTTATTCTTGGCAAATTGTAAAAAAAATAGTTTAGCTACTATTATTAGAATATAAATGTCTTTATTTGGGTTGCTATACCACAGGAAATCCAGGTCTGAGCATAAAAAGAATGTATTAATACGAAAAAGTTTATCTAAAAACACTAGGTATTTCACTTATCCAGTAAAACCTCTATTGTCCGAAATAAAGGGGACTGAACCCGTTTCAGATGAGTACATTTTCGGATATGAAATTAATACCGCCCTGAAGATTTAAAAGGTAAAAAAACTATAAATTACATAACATACATAGTTACATAAAGTATATTTTGTATATGTACAGTATATATATATATATATATATATATAATACTATATATACTGTATTTAAATAAATGGTTATTTAGTATAGCAAAATTAAATACACCACAGACTAAATTTATCATTTCTTCTTAAAAAGAGTTTGAAATTTTCTTTTAACTCTTTATTTCGATTTGTATATCTTAACAAATAAATGTTTTACCGACATAAAACATTTATTTGGAAGTTCAGCTAATTAAAAAATGTATAAACAAAAATGCGGTTGGCCGTTTCGGATATGCCGGGTTTCGAATATTAGCACTCCAGATATGGGAGATTTTACTGTAGTATCATTATTATTATTCATTTATTTATTTATTGTTGCCTGTATTAGATGGACAACTGACTGAAACTTGTAAAATAATAAGATTTCACCTCACGCTAAAAAAGCAACACAAAACATATTTTTTTATCAAAAGTGGCTTTTTGTTTTTACATATTATAATATTTAGCACCGCGTCTTACTACCCGTTCGGGTTATACGCTTTAAGTACTAATTACTCTAATGGATTAGGACTTGGGAAGGTTGAATTAGAGGAAGTGAACCCACATTTGCGTGGAGGGAGAGTTGAAAAACATTTAGGAAAAACCACCCCCAGTTAACTCGACCGAGATTCGAACCTCGATCTCCCCGTCCTCAGCAGTAGAGCTCAACACGACTAGCGCGTTAGCCAACTACGCCACCGAGGCGGGTTTTTTTTTGTTTGTTTTTACAAAAGGTGTAGTAGATCCATTATAAAATAAAATGTTGGAATTGAGAGACAATATATGACAAGCGTGTACAGTGTGGGATATTAAAAAAACTGTCAAGCATGAAAAAGATTCTCCCGTCAGGACACAGTAGATGTAGATTAATTTCGGACCTCCAGTCAAGATTACCAGGGCCATTTTTGATCAAATTAATTGGTACTAATAATGAAAACTGTTGTTGAATTAAATTAATTATCACATAGCATTAAACTAAATTCAGCAACTCTCTGTTAGATAAGCAAAACTAAGTGACACGAACTCTCACGTGTAGACTAAAATTTATCGAAAAGAAAAATCAACGGGATTTGGCTATATTAGATAAATATATCTCTAATTTAGAATATAATTATTAATTCCAATTATATTCCCTCTGGTTAGCTATTTTGTGACTTTAGGAGGCAAGATCAAGACTCAGCGATGTATATATAATATTTACATAAATGTACCGATATTAGGATGGGGAGATAAATCGTCCACCACGATAAATCATCTTCAATGGTGTATCTTCTACCACAGTATGATGCATCGTGGATTCGTGGTATAACGTGATGCATCGCCTTTTACAAAATATCGTCTACTGTCCAAGAGTTGTTCCGTGCTCAGGGTAATTCTTAACTCATATGTTAGGGCAGAGTCTGTGATGGACGCGTGGAAATCAGGACGACTCCTGGATAGTTCAGTAGTTAAGAGCATTGGAGTACTAAGCCAAAGGTCCTTGGCTCAATTTCCATGTCCAGGTGTTATTTTTCGATTTAAAAGATATTATATTTAGACGCGACTATAACAGTAGTTCACAAATACAGTAGCGTGTCTAGTTAATCCATCATAATACGTGCGTTTGCACAGTTGTCATCGCATAACGGGCAGCAAAAAGCCCTACCGAGTCGAATATGGCTGCGTTATCTGATAGCTCGTGATCTTAATTAATCACATATGTGTATATAATTATTTCCGCACGTCCATCACAGTATCTACCTTAAAATATGAGTGAGGAATGGCCCAAAACATAAGATGATTCCTGGATAGCTCAGTGGTTAGAGCGTTGGAGTACTAAGCCTAAGGTTCCGAGTACCATCATTACTGGCTTAAAGCTATTTGCTAAGCAAAGTTAAAAAATATGTTTCTGTACTTTAGCAGACGTATGGCAAGATAATAATTATCCCAAGGTAAGCTATTTTGCTGCATTCTAGTGAATGTGTAGTGAGTTAAGAAGATTAAATTATATATCTAATATATTCATAAAAATTAGCGAATTATGTAAAAATACCATATTGCCTTGTATGTGTGTAAGAGAAAGAGGTATACCCGATAGTTTCCTTCCCTCTTACACAGTGGTGTGCAGACGACAACTCGAAAATTTTAGCCCCAAATGCCAATACAGTTATATCAGAAAGATCAATGAAAGTTTATTTAAGTGTGTTCACGTATTAAATCTATAGCTTGTTATTTTTGTCAAATTAGCCGTGATAAGCTTGAAAATAAAGCAAAAAATACTTTAATAAAATAATTACATATTTTTGATCGGAGAAGTAGTACTTTAAGTCAAATGTATTGCAATCAATGCGTCAACGCTGTTAGGCATGCATTATTCTTGGCGGTCGCTCCTTTGAGAAAATGATTTAATTTATTTGAGGTATTTAACGTGCAATTTATGAATCGATTAATTATATCAGTAAGCTACTTATAAACTAACTTAAATCTAGAACAGACACTACACCCAGCCTCCTGGCTGTTAATTCATCAGTGTGGATGGAGGAATCCCCAATTTTACTAATAATANGGGGTACCCATATTTCACCAATGATACATTTCTCAGCCATGCTAGAAATCGAACCCGGGACCCTTAGATCAATAGACAGACAAGCTACCAACTGAGTTAAGGTATCGGATAGTGAGAATGTTGTTCACACTTTATGCCTTTAATCTATGTACCAACAGCGCCCTCTAGCACCTCAGGGTGACGTCTTCAGTCATATATTCATCAACAAAGAAGTTTTGTTTTAATGTTCTCTATTTCCCATTAAGGTTTGTACAGAAAGTTTTGACTCTACCTGTACCTACGTCATACTAAACGACATTTCAGTCCAAATCTTACCGTAGATGTTCATATTAAATTAAACGTTAAAGTTACAACTGAATCCACAGGGGCTTAGTAAATATAATGACTTTAAGAATACAAACATGAAGTACCGTATGCCCAGAACTGGGGTAGATATGGCATTCCCAGATTTGGCCAATTCCAGTTCTGGGTCAGATCTGACATTCCCAGATTTGGTCAATTCCAGTTCTGGGTCAGATCTGACATTCCCAGATTTGGCCAATTCCAGTTCTGGGTCAGATCTGGCATTCCCAGATTTGGCCAATTCCAGTTCTGGGTCAGATCTGACATTTTTCCACAGGGGCAATACATTGTTAATAGTAATTATTTGGGTTTTTGGATACCTATCTTCTAAGATAGACGTTATGTGTGAACAGATTGATAATTAAAGGGGAACGTGTTAAATTTTGGAATTCTTGTACCTTGAACCATGGCAACTTTTTTAGTACATACAATGCAATTTGTTCTCACTAATACATAATGTTACTTCCTGTAGAAGGTGTTCAAATTGCAAATACCTACTTCCTAATATTCATTTTAATAAAGTTTGTGTATAGTCTTTAGATTGGTAAAATATTATTTTATAGAATGTGTTTTCATTTCAATGAATTTACATAATTTTTTTTTACTGAATTACCTTTAAGTTATTATTTAACTATAAGTATATCAGTATTAAATGTAATAACTATTAGAGAAGAAAATATTAGTTGCACCAGAAAATGATAGCTATCCCCTGCCCCTTCCCCACTCTCAACCATACCCCTCCCCACGCATCCCCATGCCACAATTCTATTCCCTCCTTCACCCCTTCCCTAACTCCACCAACCCCACCCTCTCCCTATACCCTTAATCCCCATCTCCACACCCAAAAAAGAATTCCTGGCACTACTTTCACTCTTCCCCACCCCCCTCTTCATCACCATTCCTCTTACCCGCCTCGGTGGCGTAGTTGGCTAACGCGCTTGTCGTGTTGAGCTCGACTGCTGAGGACGGGGAGATCAAGGTTCGAATCTCGGTCGGGTGAACTGGGGGTGGTTTTTTCCTAAATGGTTTTCCACTCTCCCTTAACGCAAATGTACCTTTTATTCACCTGGAGGGAGAATTGAAAACCCTATACCTCTTGGGACCACAAATGTGAGGAGAGTTTTTTTTTAAAAAGGGGGAAGATTAAGGTAAATCACATAGGTGTTTACAAGAAGCATCATAGTCAGTCAGTGAGTTTATCCATGCAAAGAATGTATTGTTAGGGATTCAAGTTGTTGAGTGTGGTGTGGGGATTAAGGAAAAAAAAGGAGAGGGTGGGGTAGGAGAAATAGGGAGGGAAGTGGTGGGGTAGGTAGGGATGAGGTGGTGGCTTTGGAAGACTGGGAGAGGGGGGATGGCCGCCATTTCCTCAATTGAAATAAGTATAATCTGAACACATAAATTAGGTTATTAAAACAAACTGTATCGTTATTGTACCTCAGAATATGGTAAGCAACCCTACAATAAAATGCTATATGGTTTTTAAAAAACAATAAAAATGTGTTTTAGATGTAATCAATAGGTTTTATCTCATTTTTGCTTACAGGTTATTGAACATACCTAGAAACAATGAAGGATATAAACGAGAAAAAATTGTGGAAATTAATAATGAAAGGGTTGTTACAGCAGTGAGTCTTGGTGAAATGTCACTGTGCCAAGCTCGTACAGTATTTTATGTAAAAACTAAGAACATCAACTCAGAATATTCAAGCATATAGGTCTACACTTCTATGCACGATTAGAAATGCACAGTCCTACATATAAAAACATTCTGTAAATAATTTTTTATTGCACAAATGAAGAGATTTAGTCAAGTATATTGGACTGTCAGACCTACTGTATTATGATTGGACCAAAAGGGTAGTTTGGAAACTTGAATTACATTAGGGGCCTACTGGTGTACAAAAGAAGACAAATAAAATATATATTTTTCAGAGGGACAAAAACAAATGAGCAGAATGTGAATGGGTGAGATCTGATTAAAAATAAAGCACAGACATAATATTTATCTGTAGAAACCAGAAGATATCAGTACCGGTAACATCATGAAATGACACAGGTGTAACAATTAAATGCTACTTTTAGGATCATAACTTTAAGAACAATTATATTATTTTATCAATAAATTTTTTTATATAAGGTTTTAACAAAATTCTATACAAGAGAGGAAAAATATCTATTGATGTATATACAAGCATTTCTTGTCATGTTGGCCTTCTCAACAAAATTTAAATGTAAACATTATTGTCAAGTTTTATTACTGTAGATCCATTTGACAATAGATTGTTACAGCATGAACGAGAATGGTACAGAATAAAGCCAAACATGTAAACCCTTTATGCATACAGCCTGTGAAGTCAGGCATAACCTCCTAGTAAAACTCATATGACAAATTTAATTGTTTATTTAAATGAAACCATGAGTAACTGGACCCACGTAAAAGAAAATATGCAAATAAAAATATAAATCTCAAAATGGGTGAGATTGTAAAGTTGGTTTAATATGGACAAACCAACAAAATAAACAAGATTATGCTGTTTGTTTGCATTATGGTGAAGTTTACAGAATAAGGCACGATTGCTGCCCATCAGGATAAGCAGTGTGTAAGTTACATATGTGAAAAGAAATTTGTTAGGCACTCAGCCATATTATTGCAGTATTAATTTGTTTGAGATTTGCCGACTGATGCGTGTCTTTTGATTTTAATATTTAGTACCCACACAAAAAACACTTTTATTTAAATGTTTTGGAAACTTTTGTCATTTGATACACTGTTTTAAATCTGCAGTTCACCAATCTTACTTTGAATAGTCAAATTCAATGTCTCCTTTTCAACTTCTGAACTAATTTCCAGAGATCTCATCTCACTTGGAACACAAAGCCATTTAGTATGACTTATATATATATTTTTTTACCTTCTTTAGGTTATAATATCCATGTATGCTAAAATTGAAAGCATGGATTTATTTAAGGCAGTCTCAGAATATACAAATAGTCACTGTAAACTAGACAAAATTGTTATGAGAATATCAGAAAAGGATCTTCAAACGTGAGGAAAAACTAAACAAAGTCATTTTAAACTGATTTTGTCCAAATGTGTTTATTGAATTAAAATATATTCACACACAAATAAACCCACACAGTATTTATTTTAACTGTTATTGTGCTCTAAAATTATGGGGGCCACTGGAAGGGTTGATGAAATAAACATAGCAGCTATGATATTTTATATAGTTTTTGCGGAATTTGTTTGGGTATTTTTTGCAATAGCAATTTTTGTATATATGTACATAATAAATCACTATCACTTTTATGATGAGAAAAATACAAATTTATAGCTATAAACAATTTATTGTTTAAATTATATAAAAATCTAAATGTTAAGCAAAACACGATGCTAGATACCCAAGTGTGGATCAAAATCTACAAAAAAGAAGTTTCCAGGTTAAACAGGCCCCCTTTTTTGACTCCAGCATGAATTCCTTTCAACACCATCTAGTTCTACAAACAAAAAATCCTTCACAAGTTTAAAACACCACTAATGTGTGTACTTGTATGGAATAAGTGGTGCCAGGTCCATGATTAAACTCACCAACTGTGAGGTGTATTTGGCATTTTAGAGTGCTGGCATAAGCGTGCGCTTATGGGGTGCCAGTTGGATGAAGAAGATTGTGGAATCAATGCCTTCTGCCCCAGAGAATGTTTTCGCTTACTTTTTCTAACAATTACAATAAATACAAAGCAGAACAAATCAATGTTTTATTATCATCAATGGAGACGGTATCAACTAAAGAAGCACTAAGAAAAGCAAATAAAGAAAAGAAACTTTTGAAAAGTATACAGCAAATAAGAGTTAACATGGTAGGTCATATACTGAGACAAGATAATTTGACGAAGATAATTATCGAAGATGATGTTGAAGGAAGGAATTCAAAAGGGAGACCAAGACTGAAGAACCTAAATCAGACGGTGGTCAATGTTGGCTGAAGAAATTACAAAGATGTAAAAAATTGGCCTAGGATAGGAAAAAGTGGAGAGATGCATCAATCTAATCGCAAAATTGATGAGCATGATGATTATGATTCTTTAAAAATCATACATGATAAAATTATTTCAATGTCAACCGTGGTGTGCTGAAGGGTACAATTTTTTTCTAAGCTAGTCAATGATATCAATCAAGCCTATATCCATATCCACAGCTACCATTGTTCATTAGCTGGACCATTAGGTGTTGTAGCAAAATCTCAAGCCTACATGAAGCCTTATGAATTCTACACTAACCACTACACCTGGAATATACATCAATGCAGTTTCTAGAAAAAAATAAATAAATAAATAGGTACTTTGCTTTGTTATTTTGTCACTTCAATTCGTGTGTGTGTGTGTGTGTGTAGTCTGGGTACTCCGGCAACCACGGCTCCCACGCTGCGCCACCTATGTGTGCTGGTGTCGAGGGATATTAGGATGAAACAGTGACAATCTCAATCTCAGTTTGGTGGTTGGACTATCATGCCAAAACTTTAACAGGAATAGTCAGCAGTATGGAAATGCAAACACTACCAATCCTTGGTAGCAGATTTTGATGGGCATAGTTTATCTTAAAAACAAAAATAAAAAAGTATAGGCTTATATTCAATATTAAAATTTAAAAAAAAAAGAAAATTGTTTTCAGGTACCTCCATTTAATTGATCTAGTCTTCACTTAAACATGTAATTCCTCGTATTTATTGTTGCTTCTTACATGCTTAGCACAATCTAAGGGTCTAGGACTGCACTTACTGTTAATTACAGGTTTACCTGTTTTTTCATTACTTTTAAGACATATTTTAATAACAGCAAAAGTTAAGTTAATTATTTATCTTTGTTTCAAGAGATGACACCTTAGTAATCCTAATACCAGAATTAAACTGTCATACTTTAATAAACTTGTTGCAACTAATTCTTATAATTGTTTATATAATACAAAAGTAGCATTTTTCAAAATCTTTGGGTTAACAATATGGTTCTATTCCTTTCTATTTATAAACTGATGGACTTGGCTTATATTATTATTATTATTATTAGCACCGCGTCTTACTACCCGTTCGGGTTATACGCACTTACGCTAATGTGTAATGGTAATAATGGTAGGGTGATTGTGAGATGAAATGGAGGACCTACAGTTTAACGTGGAATCCGAACCACGGTGGAGTCCTGGCATTTCCCACATTCACAAGATGTCTTGTCAGAGGTGAAGGAAGGGTTTGGTAATCAGATAAATCTTTGCCGGGAACTTGGCTTATATCTTTGATAAATGATTACCTTAGTTTTGAAACGTTAATAACATAAAAAAGTAAATTTAAAATACTAAATTACAATGCCTTCCAATATAACATATATTCTGATAATTTTGATAACTTAGTGAATCACCAAGGTCAATGTAGGGCTATTATTTGACACAATACACAAGTTGGGAAATTTAAATAATTAATACAGCCCAATGGTGTATATGTGATCTTAATAGACTTACTTATTCACTCAAACATTTGTGAGCACTATGTTAAATAGTAGCTTGTTTTTAAATATCAATAATTTATGTAACTAACAATATTAGAGAGAACAAGAGAAGCAGCTTATGAATTAAATTCAACTCGTGTACTGTATGTAGTTTCTGTAACATTAATTTGAAAAGAACGCCCACTTAACTATTTTAATAAACTAATCCCTGAAAAATGGCAATGCATATCAGAAATAAAGCATTAGATTAATCAAATGTTTTTAATTTTAGGTGGTCTTCTTGCTTCAAGGGTGCTGTATCATTTCTTTCAAAGTTTATATGTTGCTATCTGCTTGGTCAGCATAATTGGAAATTTTACATCATTTATCGTTCTCCTTCATCGCAAATCAAGAGTTACAGAATCTATACTGTTTATGGTGAACCTTGGATTATCCGATCTTCTTTTAATACTCTTATGCATTCCTAATAACTTTATGGATCAAACTTGGTATGGAGATGTTATTACTTGCACATTGTATAACGCGGCCAGTGAAGTATGCTTTGGTGTGTCTGTGTCAACATTGATGGTGCTTGGTGTAAAAGAGTGTTTTTCCGTCAGTAGTGATGCACATATAGTCACTAAAAGATTACAAACTATTTTTAAAATAATTGGAATTTGGCTAGTGGCTCTTATTCAATCAATGACCACAGCTTTCTACTCAAAACTTACAAAAATAGATTGTGGTAGTTTTGATACCTGTAGCCATGTGAACATAGAGTATATAATGACCATTGTGAATTTTATGTATGTGTTTTGCATTCCTTGTTTGGTTTTAACAATGTGTAGTTTCTATCTGCAATGTAAACTTCATTATTTACAGACACCAGAATCTATTAATGAAGGTCGTTCTGACACAATTTCTCGGAAAAAAAGTGTTAAAATGGTACTCTATTTTATATTACTAGCAATTGTTTGTTACCTGCCATATTTTATACATACAGTTATAATATTTTTACATGAAATATTGCCCGAGTATATTTCCATCAGTAGGGATGACATTGAATTTATAATTCCAATAACATATTGGTTTGAATACGCTCATGCATGTTTGTATCCAGTTATTATTTTGACAGTAAATAGAAAGAAAAGAAGACGTAGTCAAAATTCAAGATTTTGTTTAGATTCTTGTTGCTACTGTAAAAAAGAAAAAAGGTTGAGTACTAATGTTGGTTTATTAGTGTAAATAAATAATTTTTAATAAATAAAGATACATTGCTTATATCAATTGATATTACTTTTGAAATGTGATTTATTCCCCTATTGTGCTGATTAGGATTACATTATGCATTACTGGCCAATATGTAAATAAAATGAACCACCAATAAAACCTTGATTTAAAAATTAAGAAAAACAAGTTTTTTTTATAAAACAAATGTACTTTTACGAAACTAATTTTAGTTTTTTGAAGCTTTTAATTTTTCTTTTTAACTAATTAAATTCACTTACTCAAAGTAATAATTCCTTTTGACAATCTATTTAATACTCTTAAGTTACATTTTAAAAGAATGCAGTAGTTAGCCCATGATGATTATATATGTATATACAAAATTAACAGTAGCATATATTTATATAAAATAAATCAGGTTAATATACAGAATCACCAGATTTTTTACATTAATGTATAATAACCAGCACCCACTGGTTAAAGTGATCTCACGTTTGTGCAAGTTTGAACCAGAGTACCTGTCTGAGCATAAGTGGCGCCCGTTGTGTGTATGGGTGAAAATACAATAAAGGGACGATTTAGAGTTTCATTTTATTTTTTTAAGCTGTCCATAGCAATTTGTAATTTATTGTTTTCACTCCACATGGCTTCCTGAACATAAAATAAACTTGCACCAATCACATGTACAACCAAATTGTTTATAGATTACTTTTACAAATAAAGATGTAAAATCTTATAGTGACGGTCCCTTGAGTTTATAAACCCACTGTTTAATCAGTTTTGAAAATTGAAGACCATTTTTTTGTTTAAAATATAATAATTAATTGCCTTAGTGTTAAGTGTAATTGTTGCGTAAATTCTTCAATAAATGCCAAATAATTGGTTTCATGTCAAGAAATGTTTATAATAACATTAATTTTACTATTTTTTTAATGGCACAAGGGAATTTTAGAGTACATAAGCAAGAAACATTAAGCTATTTATTTATTTTTAACTAAAATACACTTTGTTTATGTTAACCACTGGAATTTTTGTCTAAAATCTTTTATTAATTTCACAAAATAAATAATTGTTATGTAAGAAACAACTATCCTAAGGGTATCATTACTATCCATAATATTAAGAAAAAACCAAAGAAAATGCTTTTGTAGGTATTTATTTAAAGAAAATATCATTGAATATATGTAGTAAATCTACACTAAATAATGAAGAGACTTGAAACTTATAAGAGTAGTTTAAAACAACAAGATTAACTTTTCCCGTTAGAGCAAAAATTAATTAAATAAATCATCGTTATCAGACCACAACATGAGACCTTATAATCGAGAATTCTATCAATCAAGTCACAAGTGATATTCCAACAAAATATCAACAAATATAAATCTCACCAAAATAAACCTAAGTCTCGATATTCTAATCTTTGACCATTCTCAAACATAATGAAATTTAATATTGGTTGACTATTTTCACGATTATTAAGTTACCCATTTAAATAATTAACTAAAAAGCCCGAAAAGAGAATTTAGAAAGAGTTACAAAAATAAAATATAATTAAGCCGAAAAGAAATTTGTTCTTACATTTTTAAATATATGTAGTTACGGCTACGTACTTCTCATTGTAAAGCCAAATCCAAGAGTGCCAGACATTTCCCATTCCGACACTATATATACAAGAAAACCCAGAGAACATGAAAGGGGAGGATCAAGGTGGGGAAACACATTAGGATCACCATAGGAGGGGAAACACCTAACAACATCAGCTTCTACAACCAACACCAAACAACTGGAATATTCTGGGGCTAGATTAGAGCAGGCATCTCTTTCTTCTTAAGCTCTTTGGGATTATTCAGTCTGTAGCGAACTCTGGCGGCCGTCGTTTGAATCTTGGTGGGCTTGGTCAGTTGAACACACTGTGCAGTTATGCTCGGTTTGTGTTTCGTTGTCTCTCCGACCTGTTGTCCAGAGACGCTGGGATGGTAAAATGGGGTAAGTTTGTTTATTTCTATGACTCGTTTCTTCTTCAATTGTAGCCAAATGCTACATTTTTATAGGCCTCAATTCCTCCTAAGCTCCAAAATATTGGTTTCATCTACTTGGGCAGTTGTGAAAGTACCGAAGGATACATAAGATCTTACCTCCTTCTTACCCCACCCCCCAAGAGAGCTCAGAACTATGTTATCCTTAAGCATTGACATCGCACGGTCCTTTTGTTTGCTACTATTATTGTTATGATGTAGTAAGTAGTAACCTTGACCACAAAGAAACATGGTTGGAAGGAAATGTCATTTATTCCAATTATTCCAACTCTGACACTTATAAAGAAGACTAAGAAACTCCTTAACAGTAAAAATTATTTTTTCAAATCAATCAAAGTTTATTAACAGGACCCAGAATAGATTTAAAAAAAAGTGATTAAAAATATCTATGAAACAGTCTGAAGTTCTAAAAAATTACTACAAATTTGACAAAAAAACACAACAAAACTAAGAATTTAAACAAAAAATCGAAATCAATGCACATGACTAAATCAAACACGTACTTTACAAATGGAAACTAAAAATAGCTATGCAATAATGCCTTTTAACAGCTGAACTCTTGCATTCTGGTAAATATAATATTGATTTACAAAAATTTACTTAAAAAAAATACTATCCCAACGCAACTTTTCAATGTTTAATTTCAGCATCTCATCGGTTATGTGGATTTTACAAACATCACAACAAAATATTTAAAAAAATGATAAATAGTTGATTTTGAACATTATTTTCTCATTTCTACAAATGTTTGATTAAAAAGTATAGGTTTGAGTATCTTGGCATTATAAAATATCAGTATCATTAAAAAATATACTAATTTTACATAAGTGGCTAATTATAATTCAAACCGAAATGGGCTACCGTGAAGTTGGCCTCACACCCCCCAATGTAAACATACTATTTGTGGGTTTATAAAAATGGAACAAATGAAAATTTTGCAGACCATACCGGAACAAACGAAGAACAAACTATTGCGTTAAAAAAAAAGTAATTTTAAAAGTTGGGGGGCTACCATGAAATTAGCCACTCACGAGTAAACATAGTGTAAAGTTCACATCACATTTGTGCAAGAATAAAGGCGGGATGAACAAAACTTTGGCGGATTAATCAGGAACAAACTAGGAATAAAAGATCGCAACCATAAAAATGTCAATTTTTCAAAGCAGATTCCCCCCCCCCCAACCCATGTAAACATACCATTTGTGGGTTTTTAAAAACAGAACAAACGAAAGTTTTGTAGAACAATCCAGAAAAAACCATCACAACCATAAAAATGTCAACTTTCCAAAGTGTGTGTGTGTGGGGGGGGAGGAGGGGGGGGGGCTACCGTGAAGTTGCTCCCCCCCCCCTCCCAATATAAACATACCAATTGTGGGTTTATCAGAAAGGAACAAATGACATTTTTTTGCGAAACTATCTGAAACAAACAATTGCAATCATTAAAACTTGAACTTTTCAAAATGAATGGACCAACCACGGACGTAATTGACGGATATCCAGCCAGAAATGTAATCGAAAATAACTCTACTGAAGAATGTATTGCTCTCTTTTGCAATCTAATCAACACATCCTAGCCCTTGCTACTCTGATGCTTCAAAACACTGACCAGCCAACGAAATTATCAAACCCTAAGTCCAAACAGTTGACTCATGGAGTATCAGCTTACATCTATGCCTCTGTGCCGGCACAACAAGTCTGCTTGACGCACACTATAGCATAGCAAAGCTGAAGTTATGTATCCATGCGAAGCTCGAGAGTTGCCAGAGGTAGTAATGCTCTTTAGGACATCACTATTGTAAATTATGCCAACATTAGTCAGGTGTGGGTCAATGGTGTGAAAAATTAAGTATTGTTTCATTTATTTTAAACCAACTCGGTGATCAAATAATACATCAGTTATGTTTATCATGAATGAACAAAGAAGGTACACAATTTTGAAAATTATGTAAAAAATCATCCTATCTAAATGAACCTAAGAATAAATATACAACTTTTATTCTTACAAATTGTATTTTCCAAATTAATGGAGTCAAAAGACCCATTTCTTAAAATAAAAAATAAAATAAAAATTAAGTCGACCTTTATACACAGTAAATACTAACTTAGAAAATAATTTATATATACTATAATGATCCGAAAGTAAGCTGCCCTTAAATGTAGGCCACACTCTAAAATATGATTAATTAATTAGGAACATAGTTATTCATGTCTGAAAAATAATCCACTCCCAAAGTAAACAGATACACCCTCTTTCTTCTATCATCCCTAATGCTAACTCTATTTGCATTCCCCCCCCCCCACCAAATCTTTAAAATTTGTGTTGTAATTCTGTCTTAGTCAATGGCCGAGATATACTTTTACCCTAAATGATTGGCCATGCATGCATAAGATCTCAAATTAGTAAACAAACACAACACAATCTTGTCACACTAGAATAAAGGTGGTGACCAACAAATTGCAACCAAATGTCTCTAAACCATGCGCCAAAGTAGAAGTGGCTATTGAAGGTTTGAGAATTTATTTTCAACAAATATTTTGGCTTGAATTTATTCTTAAATTTAGTGCCAAGGTTTGACTTTCTTCAAATAACCTTTTCAAATTTAAGTGGCTAAGAGCGTCAGCTATTGTGTAGATTAGAGACTCTTTATATATATTAAGGATAGGCACTTGAATTCTTTGAATACCTCAAATCCTTAAGAATATTCGAAATTTGTGGATTAGAGAGAATTTCAAATTTGAGACTCAAATCCTTAATTTTTTTTTTTTAATTATTCGAGTTAAATTTGTTTTTGAGTTATAATACTGTTTATTTGTGGCTCAGAACCAGTTATAATAGGACACATTGTAACAATACGGAATAAAAAAGCGCCGCTCTTTGGGCGCCAATTGTAATAATACTGAATAAACGCGCCACTCTTTTGGGCGTCAATAATAATAATATGTGATCAATCACCCTACTTTGGGTGTGAATTGATACACAACGGATTAATTCCCAGATA
>CABFOW010005638.1:0-31077 GCA_902141385.1 Timema californicum
TGCTCTTTCAACTCTGAACTCTAGTCTCGCGTGACGGACTAGCCCCTCTCCACCTTCCCGGCGCAGCTCTAGCGGCGGGATCAGCAACTATCCTGAACCCCTACGCCAGTCAGCTGCGCGCGATCAAGGAGTGGCGGGGAGGTGCAGTCACGTCACCGCCACAATATTGAAGTGATATTATTTAAGCCAACTTATTTTAACATCTGAGTACGATAAAGCTATTAATAAAGATTATGTGTGTGCACAATTCACCTCGTGAATCCTGGTGCTAAATCAATAGGGCTAAGCCACCTCCAGGAACACTTTTTGCACACCTATTTTTTTAACGGAGGTTGTGTTATACATTTTAAACATTACAACAACCATATAGGCCTACCATTGTGGATAGGCCCCAGGTTCTCATCATCCGTCTCATCGTGAGAATATCTTTCCCGGCAAAATTGATGGCCCTTTCGCTCACGTTTAAAAAACATTCTCACGTGCTGAAATAATCAGTCGGTTGAGAGAGTACAAGTTAAAGATCTCAAATAAATTAAATTAAACTACACATTGCGCTAGACCTACATGTAGGCTACTTTCTTGAATAAAAATATATTATTAATGACTGTTCTAAATAGCAGCACAGCTTAACATAAAATGCAAAGTTAATTTATCGTCTTCAGAAAATCACATAAAAAATTTAAAAAAAAGAATAAGACAAAAAGTTCGAGCAATACATTGTTGACATCGTGGCAATAAAAAGAGAACTTGGTTTGAATATATTTGCTATTGTGATACTTTCCCAGCCAAGTTCAACCTTTCATGCAATAATAAATGTAACGTAATGGTACACACCATCCAATTATGTCATTGCCGTTTTAGTGCATAGACACAGGTTACAGAAATATAGACCTAGTACAAAGGGCTATCATCATCAATATTTACATAATGAAAGTGGTTTGAGCTTTTTGTTGTTGAGTTTTATTCAGATGTAATGTTTATTAGAAGTTTTAAGAATATATAAATGTTGGTGTTATTCGATTCTACATATGCTTGTGAGTTTAATTAATTGAATAACATATCAAAATATGTTATTATATCAAAGAAAAAAACCTAAAATGGGACAGAAAAATCGTACTATCACCCTACTATCGATCCATGGCTTAATTTAATGTTTATCCCCAGAAGTAAGGTTCATAAGTCAAATTGCCCAAACTCTATTTAAACTTAGAGAGAATAGAGTAGGCCTAATCATTCAACAGTGTTATTTGGTTTGTAAGTGGGGATGTTTTCTGGAAAAATGTTTGTTTACAGTTTGTGGGAATATATATAAACACTAGAATATTTGTTTAATTTTCCAGGTATCAGAAATGGGTAGAATTTTCCAAAAAACCCGAACTTGATGGCCAACATTGAGAAGATTTTTCATGCCTAAATTTTTCAACATCAAAATGAGTTGTGTTAGGACCTAAGGACAGATAAATGTTGAAAAGGTTACAATGGACTCCTGCACCAGCATTCGAAGCCTTATCCATGAATAATTCACCTGTAAATATTTGAAACCACTCTTGGTCCGGGTAACGAGTATGTGTGGTTTCCAGAATTGGTAAGTTTAACTGCAGTGAGCCAGAATTATTCTGGGCTGTAAAGTATTTCATTTAGCTGTTCCTCTCAATTAGCCTAATCTCGAGTTGCAACACGGGACAAGTGGGGAAAAGTAGATCTTCTCTCTTAATAATTGTTGCTAAGTTATATTTCTTCTTTAGTGAATTTCTGTTTAGAGCCTTCTTGGCTCTTGAGACTATTCGTGACTTTATTGGATATTTTACAGAAGTTATTGTTAGAAAGTCTTTGTAACTTTTCTTATCGAATCAACGCATTTATCCCCCCTTTCATAGCTAATGGTGAGTTGTCAGTGACAATTTGCATTTCTGTAAAAAGAATTGATTTAAAATTAGCTGTAATATATTCTTAGCGCTTGGTTTTGGACCAGCTATATTTCTTTGAGTCTGGTTGTAGTAGCTCCAAAAATATAGTTGTAAATAATTACTTTTAATTTCAATTCTATTTTATACAAATCATACCTAGGTAAAAAAAATACTGAAATCTAGTTTATTGGTTATAAAAATCATAGTTATTTAAAAGTATGTAAATACTAAAATAAATGAACTAATAAAATAATAAATAATAGGGTTTAAGAAGTCAACTTTAAATCAAATCAAGTCGGCAATAGAAATATTCTAATGCCATTTTAAAATTGAATAATTTTTCTCTGCTCATAGTTACATAAATTTAGACATTAATTATTGTTTGATAAATTTCCTTGTTACAATAAATGTTAACTTAATTGCACAAAGCGAGTACATATAACTATTATCACATCATATCATTTAATTACTTCAAATTTTGTCAAGTTAATATTAATTGGTAATATACATAACATGAATATGTATTTTAGCTATCAGTATATTTTATTGGCATAACTTTGTAATATTGAAGATTGAAACGTTATTTGCCACCCTACCATGTATTTCCCTATATTTTTCTATCTTTTGTAAATAGTTTCCAATTTATTTTGGTTTGAAATATGCACTTCTAAGTTCAGCCGCAGCTTAACACGCTGTTTTGCCGGCGGGACGAATAACATCCATTCAAATATAAAAAAAAGACGGAAGTTTGAACGTCTAACAATGTTTTAAATAATTTAAATCATGAATTTTGACCTAAATGTGAACACTTACCTTTTATTAAACATATTAATTATCCCTCTAAGAGGTTTGTTGACGCTTCTTTATTAATTTTCAATTTTGGCAATGGTTTGTTTCAACACATGCGCAGATCTGTCAAACAAGTTAGTGGCAGGTCACGTGTTGTAAAAGAAATAAGAAAAGAAAAAATACATGATGTAAATACCTCCAAACTATCGCGCATTTCAATTCTGACAGATAGAAATAAACATTTTAATTCTTTTAAGAAGACATTATTCATATTCATTGTCATACATTTCAAACTTTGATTTAAATTAGCATTTTATTTTATATTCATCTCTAGTCCAAAGCCCACTTTCTTCTTTTGTTTTAATAAATTAGTTTTCTCTTTGGACTTGGAAGAAAATAGAACGTTTTTAAATTTGATTCTTGTAACACGTTCTGAAGAAGATTAGTGTCTTCTTCCACGGTGTTATTTTATCTTGGAGAACAATTTGTGTGGCTTCTAACTAAGTTTATTTTAAAGTGGAACAATAGCTCGAAAGAGAAATACACGTACACAAATGGAAAGCTAAGTGTATGGGCAAGAGCTAGAGATGGCTTATTATTCTAAGGTGATTCGACCAGCAAGCTTCTCCTAGAATGGGTTGGCTATAGCATTTTGACAGGGAATTTATAACATGGTTTAAAGGGGTGGGGGGGGTGTGTTGTGAAGGGGGTAGGGGGAGGGATGGGCAGGCGGAGTTGGGAAGTAAGGCGAGAATGCTAGCTCTTTGTTCGCAACAGTGTTGTCATAGCACTACCTCTTTTATTAGTTAGGAATTAGGAAAGCTGAATTTAGAGGAAGTGCACTCGCATTTGCGTAGAGTGGGAAACAATTTATAATAAAACTACCCTCAGTACACCCAATCGTAATCGAACCCCAATCTCTCTGTCACAATGATCTGGTCTACGACGAGAGCGACGCCTTAGAGACCATGTTGGTACCAGAACCAGTCTTAGGCTTATTTTTCACAGTAAGAAAAACTATTACTTTTGTTTATAATTATAATAGTTAACAGAGCTCATGATGAGTCCCTTACGAACTGGCCGACAAGCTGTAAGAATGTTTGAATGCCACGTGCATGAGAAAGCAAAGTGATCGACAGCCAACTGGTTTACCAAATAAATGAAAATATTTCAAAGCTTGAGTGTGTCAATTGATCGACACGTTTAGGACCATGTGATAAGCTATACAACTGTTCGACATGAGAGGACCTGCTGGTATACATAGGTCGAGAGGGATTCAATGAACCAATTGACCGACAAATTAATACATTGCAAACAACGTGTTTGACAACAAAATCGTAAACGGAAAATAACAAGTAAAGTCTGTGAATTTGTTTGATGTAATTTAAAACTCTAATAAATAAACATATTTGTGGTCACATGGTCCAATGCGTCAATATCCCAATGAACTAAATTACTAGTGTTGAGAAGATTAGGGTTAGAATCCCGGTCATACGTGCAGAGGTATTCCACCCCCTAAAAGCTTATTCACTATCCCTCCACGCAAATGAGTGCATATTTCCTTAAATTTTACCTTTCTCATTGCTTATTTGGCGTATAGCTCAAACTGGGAGTGAGAAGCTAAGGAAAAAATACCAAGTTAGTGGATTTTTTTTAGCACCGCGTTTTACTACCCGTTCGGGTTATACGCTAATTTTGTGGAATGAAATCATCATTAGAAAGAAATGAATTTTTTAAGTTTGTTTAGGTCAACTAGTTGGCTGTCAATCATTTTGTTTGCATATGCATTCGTTCAACCAGTTGGTACAAGTCATGTCCTACTTGTGTCGGTCAGTTGACCCACATTGCTCCTGCTGTAGATCTCTTGTCTTTCTTCCCCTTTGTCCTACTTGTGTACGGTCAGTTGACCCACATTGCTCCTGCTGTAGATCTCTTGTCTTTCTTCCCCTTTGTCCTCCCGTGTCGGTCAGTTGACCCACTTTGCTCCTGCTGTAGATCTCTTGTCTTTCTTCCCCTTTGTCCTCCCATGTCGGCCAGTTTGTGATCTATCAGTCTGCCTGCGCCCGTAACGAGGGTACAGTCGTAATTCTCATTTTATTTGGTTTGCCAGTGACAGGGAGATCAAGGTTAGAATCGCAGCAGGAGGTAATTAGGTGTTCGGTTCTACCTCTACGCAAATGCTGAGACATTTAAAAAAAATACACATTAACTTGCCCTCCACAATTAGTCAGGTGGAGTCCGACGCCTTATCTCAGTCGTTACCGTGTCCGCCTGTTGAGCTAAGGGTCCTGGATTCGATTCTCGGCATGGTCGAAATATTTTAATTTTTGAAATGTGGGTTTACCCTTTCATAGTGATGAGTTAATGGTTAGGGGCTGGGGGTGTTGTGTTTGTACTTGATTTGAGAACATAGCGTAATTATTACATAAACGTGTAAACCGAACGGGTAGTAAGACTCGGTGTTAACTTAGGTGGATATCCCGGAAGTGTGACAAGATGTGAAGAACTGGTATTGAAAATTACACTATATCATTACATGGTGACTTTTAGAAGGAGTGTTTATTTATGTTATGGTAAAACAATAATAGTAAAAAATATTGAGAGCTTCAGAAATCCCACAGTAATTGACAATTTTACATAAACCTCATGATATAGGGGAAAAGGTTTATGTACTAAGGATTAAAATAGTTACATGCTCATTATATTATTCACACGAGTGATTTTGAAAACGTATATCAAATTCAAAATATAAAAAATTATAAAGACATTCACTCTATTTAAAAAAACAAAACTCAAGTGCCCCTACTAAGTTTGAAAAGACTAAATTCATGCATTTTCTCAACAAACTGTTGTAAAACAGAATATTATTGTAATATTATAAATTTAGCTGATCCGTTCCCTTCGTTTGACGTCACTCCTGAACCTGTTGTAGGTCGGAATGATTTGCCATAGATATGAAGTTAGTGATTTTCTTCTTAATTAAATATATTTTGAGTGGATGAAAAATAATGAAAACATCTCAACTTGTCCATATCCCTAATTAGTGTTAGCCTACACTCACACTTGGTATTAGAATTATCGAGAGTTTCAAAATATTCTAGAATTTTAAAATATTTAACAAAGTAGCTAGCAATAAAAAATCAAGAATACACCCATTTAAGAAACATAAGTATATTTCTATTCAATTTAAATTTGGTAAGAGTAATTACTATAATTGATTCACCAATGAATATAAGGTATATTATTAAAAGTTTAACAAACATATAAATAGCATTATTTAAAATTCAAACACTCTATCAAATTCTGTCAAAATTAAAATTTACCGAAAGAGATTATTTTAGAATTACAATCTTAAATTTTTATAAAATGTAACTTGCTTAATTTCTTACGGCTAGCTCTAAAATTTATAGTAGGTTTTTATATAAATTAAAATGCAAATATCATAATACGTACATAATTAAACAAGTTATTATTTTAAAAAATGTGACAAAGTTAAATTTGAAGAGTACAAATATCGAAAACCACAGTAATAAATTATAGGGAACTAAAATACCAACCTATTAGGCCTACATGAGTGTTATTATGGATTCACAACCCTTTTAGAAATTGCGAATTGCTGGATTCTTTCTAAATACTTGTAATATTTCGACTTTATGATTCTGAATAAATAATAATAGTAATATTAATAAATTGCCTAGTGTAAATTTAATTCATAAAATAGTAAATAGTTTTTACAAAATATTGGCACAAAAAACTCTTGGAGAAATAATATTTTGTTTTTCTCTCTCAAGAAATATTTTAATTTAATTTATTTTATCGTGATCCTTGTAGTTGAAATCAATTTCAAAAAGGATACATTTTTTAATCCAATGATCATAATGTTTGTTGAGCTTTCTCCGCACAGTACATCTATAATTATAAACCATCCATCCTGATATTTAAAAAAAATCTTGGTAGCCCAGCTGAAGTATTGAATTTGAAACACTACCAACTCATATCCTCAAGTTTGTTATTTTTTCTGGAAGTCTGAGCCTCCATAATGTAGGCAGTATCTTTGCATCTCATTTGTCGTCTTATTCGACTATCTATAATCTGAGGAGCTATACAATGTAAGTAACATCTTTGTAGTTTGGGCAGCATCGTGTCATTCCATAGTTTTATATCTTTGAAAACTCTCTCAATATGGATATCATTTTCATTATAAACAACAAAATTACAGAATGTCCTCTCTGTAATGTTTAACTGACCTTGTATTTGATAATAATACACATGACAGGTTTTCAATGTTAGTTGGTGACTTTTTAATTGCAAGCATAAGTTATTCCTTCCATTCCTAATAGAGTCTTTAAAACTTCCATACCTCCATATAATACACGCTTAATACATTATCAGAATATACAAGGTGTAGAATACCTTCTCATTGTTAAATATACATTTTCCTCTGTCTACTCTATACAACTTATATAATTATTATGTAGTGGGTCTAGTTAGGAATACGTAAATCTTAATTTTGAATATACTTTAAGCTATATATCCAGGATCAAACAATAGCAGATTAAGAACCACTGGTAACAAGGCCCCAGGACATCAAACAATAGCAGATTAAGAACCAGTGGTAACAAGGCCCCGGGACATCAAACAATAGCAGATTAAGAACCAGTGGTAACAAGGCCCCGGGACATCAAACAATAGCAGATTAAGAACCAGTGGTAACAAGGCCCCGGGACATCAAACAATAGCAGATTATGAACCAGTGGGAGTCAGGCCCCGGGACATCAAACAATATCGGATTATCGGAAAATATCTAAATAAATTCAGTACTCATGTGAAATTAGATTTTGTTTAATCACTTTTAAGATTTATATATACTGTCTAGTGTTCAATTTACAACCAGTAATAAAAGTTAAACGTATATATTTTTTTTACATTCATGAAGTTATTGTAAGATAAGCAATAGGTTTAAAATCAAGACGCGTTTCGATGATGCACCAAGCTATTGGTTTCTTTGACACTTTGAGTTGAAGAACAAACCTATCACAGTAAAATATTATCAAAGTACTGGAAGGAAATACAGACAAAATAATTGTCACACCTCAGCACTCAAGTAGTAAGACGTGGGGCTAAAAATAAACACACTAGGATGAGTCATTAGTAGAGACGGCTCGACCATTCCGTTTCGGCTAGTCTGTGTTATTGGTAGGTACAGTCAAAGAAAGAAGTTTCAGTAAGTAGACATAACCAATTTACATTTGCATTTATCAATTTGGTGTCAGAAATAAAATAAAAGAGTAGAGTTAGTTTAATAAACCAAACAAATTTGAAATAACGACATTATATACTACAAAATGATTTAAAATTAAAGTATTGGGGTATAAAACGACAAGTATTTCTATAATATTAAAAATGGTGTAAATTTACAATTATTAAATATCTTATAGATTAAAAACTGTATTTATTTAAGATCTTATAACTACTTCATTGCATACGCTTCAAATGCATGTCTAGCTAGAATAAACTTAATCCCTATTCATTAACTTTTTACCTTAAAATAATCACGTAAAATAGATCAAATAGCAAGTTTGACTGCTTATTACTCGATAACTTTAATGATTTGAGATAATTGAATCAATATTTATTGCTTATATTTTTACACTTATTAAAATAATGCAATAAAATGTTGATGGTCGAATGACCTTGAGTAATCTTTAAACTCCTGTAGATATTTACACTACGCCCTTGTTGTAGTTAAGGTAGTGTCATTATCATTAGCAATGTAATATCCAAGGAAAAAAAAGTTCTCGAGCACGTCCAGTGGTCTCGAGTATTAAGAGTAATCGTGCTTCTGTCAAAGTTAGCCGAGGTAAAGTTTTTTATTATTAGTAGTGGTATTATTTTCTCCTAGATCCTAGGAATGGCGCCCAACAAATACACAATTGTATTCATCTTGACGTTATGTAAACGTATTTGGAAATACACCTACACAGATATTTTAATAATATATAATTTTTTTTTCTATTTTCACTGTGATGCCCAACGTGGGGCTTTTCGATAAGGTTAGGATGGAGCAACCTAGGATTTTAAAATATGGTTTAGGTAATAAGCCAGGAAGGTTATTTTCTTATAAGTAGGGACATAAAACAGTCTAAGATAAACATTAGGAATGAGGTTGTGGTTTTACCCACAATAATGGAGGGACAATCAATTGTAGTAGGGTGTGAGGATGATTCTGCTACCATGACACCATGGCAGGAATAGATAATTAAGGAGCAAGTTGTGGTTGAGAATTTGAGCAACGACTCATCCCAAACTTATTTTTAAAATCCATCACCAGTGGTGGACAAAACCCCTCCCTGCGCAATGTAAGATCCCCATATTACCCCTCAGTTGGACCTTATGGTGGGTATTCAACAATTGTTAGTGGAGATAAGGGAAGGGTAGTCAGTCCTCAAGAAGAAGCTCGCTTCTACTCAGGAGGAAACTCGTGGTGAGATCCTGCGTCACATCGGGTCGTTAACGGCCAGTATGAGGGAGGAGTTTTCAGTGGCAATAGGCAGGACCTTGGCCTACTTTGATGTTAGAGTGGAGGCCACTGAAGAGTGGTTCAGGTGGGAGCTGGCCAGTGTTAAGGAAGAGTTCCGAGAGTCAAGGGCTGAGTTTAGCCCGACCAACAAAAGGCTGACGGCACAGTAGCTCGAACAGCGGGCCACACAACTAGGGGAAGGATTAAATAGCCTAAGCCTAAAGATACGTGCAGGGAACGAGAGTTAGACAATTACAATGGAGATTCTGAACTCTTCTGTTGGCTCAATGAAAGATGAGAGCTGGGATTTAGCAAGAACCCATGTGGGGTTGGACCAGAGTTTAGGGTCTTGCTGCTCCTCAATAGGTTGCATCCAATCGTCGTGTGCCTATAAACGGGGCGTCCCGGTGGCATGCCGACCATAACCATGACAGTCGTTGAAGCGAACAAACTTCATGGAAGGTCAAGACGTTTATGACTGCAAATAAAAGCTGGTGAAGACACTCGCCATCACCGGTATTTTCAACACTTTTTTCCACTGGACGAAGTCGATGTCAAGCGAGCCATCGTTGGCATTAGTGTCAAGAACAAATTTACGCTCTATATCCAGCTATACAAAAGCGGAGGGAACTGTGCGGTGTTTAACCGTACAGAGTTGCAAGAATTGAGCAGCTACAGTTCAGTCATATCAATGTTTTTCAGAAACACGCAACCTCCTCAGAAGATTAGTCTGACTAATCATGAAATATCTCTGAGATACATATGCGGTGATCGTATGGTTGTCATTAGTGAGAAACAAGACGCCGGACTCAAACGGGTCACCTAGTTGGGTGCGTGTTTGTGATGTGTGGGACCTCATAGACGTTTCCATCGACCAACGGGACATGTGGTCGACACCCGTCGCACGCTATTGTAACGATTTGATTGGCACACTTGTCATGGATGTATGCGACACGCTAACAGAATCAGCGTATGTCATAGATCTCGAACAACCTACGGTGGAAACGCACATCTAAAATATGGATATTATCATTGCTACCTACTATGCACGTCTGGTTGTCGGTCTGGACAATTTCATGCTTGATTGTGAACTAAAAACCATTTTACTAACAAATCTAAGAGACACTGTAGAAAAAGGTATGAAGCAGTCCTGTAAAAGTGAATAATAAATATTTTGTATGATGTATGGGAAACCTTTATTGTTTAGTAAATATATGTTTTGTAATATCGTGTTTTATTTACGCAAAACTTTTCTGTCTCCCTTTCACGTAGATACAAGTCTCGGCTTGTCGAGCCGTCAAACTGTCATCAAACATAAACAGGGCCAATGACTTAGCTCACGGTTTTAAGGCTACGATATATTCTTGTCTTATCAAGCCGCCAAAATGGCGCCAGTCATTAGGGAAACCCATTGCGACATCATTCAAGGTCACGATATATTCTGGTCCCAACTTATCTTGTTGACCTGCCAAACTGGCTCCAGTCATCAGGGAAAACCCATTGCGACATCATTCAATGTCACGATCTATTCTTGTCCTTAATTGTCTTGTTGACCCACCAAACTGGTACCAGAGAAAACCCATTGCAACATCACTCAAGGTAGTGTCCTATTTCTGTCTTGTTGACATGCCAAACTGGCGCCTGTCATCAGGGAAAATCCATCACCTTATAAGGGGTTGCTATACATGCCTTGAAAGGGGGTAAATAAGGGGAATCGAAAGGGGTCTCAAGGCAGGGGAACCATTTATTACACTCTACCCCAAACGGTCGTCTGGAGAGGTTTGTGCTGTTTGTTCCGGGAAGTGAAAGGCAGTCCAACAGAGTCTTGTGAGAGGGACCAATGTTCATTCTACGTCACGCTGCCGTCAGGAGAGCTTTGTGCTCCGTGTTCCGTGTTCCGTGCGGGAGGGAAGGGGGAAAACCAACAGCCAATCAGAGAACGAGAAGGCGTGGTAACGTGACCAAATTCAACCTACCAGAGCAGTGGGGCGACAGGGCAATACCACTACTTATATATATATTTTTTTTCCCACAAGATGAATATTTTTTTCAATGTAAATCATAATCTTAATTTTACTTATATATATATATATATACATCTCAATTTTAAATCTTATAAAATGTAATAATCAAAGGAGGATATATTTTAGGTTTTATTATTTAAATGTTTTAATTCCATTCTTATTTTGTTAACAGTACTTTCTTTGCTATAGAAAGATACATTGTAACCACTTGATAACATATGTTATAATATGGAATCACGTAAAGTTAAGTGTTAAATGAATAGTCTGGAGTTAAACTGTTAGATTTGTCCTAATGTTATGGGGGTAAGAGCACTAGTAGGTAACATAATAGTTCTATACAATTTGAATTAAGAAAAAATTGTCCTTTCCTTTGGCTCTTGAGGCTTAATCCAAAATTATTTCATATCCTTGACTCTCAAATATCCTTGAAGATTATCTGGGGGCATTTATAGTTTAAATGTTTTTCATAGTAGAAATGGTTTGTTTGTAACCTTTATTAATGTTTCAAACTCCTAAGTTATTTTATATCTAAATGAATTGTTTTTAATTATTGCTAATCATAATCTTTGTACATCTAATATGTTTAATTCTTATTTAACTTTACTAACTCAAAAGACAATATTTTTTAAGTAAATATACAGGATATCTTTCCTCATATAAATAATATATAAAACATCCATCCGAAACCTAACAGGGAATCGAAACCCTAAACCCAAATATATAATGCTAAAATTTGGTTGGTTAATATCCTACATACTATAATAAACTACATCGGAATCGGTTAGCTGCTCCAGAGATATATACAATTATCCGGCTGATACTTCACCGGGACTCACACCAAAATACCCAATTATAATACTAAAAAAATTCCTGGATAAATACTGTAGGGATTAATAAAAATTACACTAGAGTAATTATGTTGTTCAATAAATGTATAAAAACAATCGAATCGCCCTTTATCGGCACTCACACCAAAACACCTTACTATACAAAAATAATCCTAAAATATTTCTGGATATTTTTCCAGCATAAAATTGAAAACCGCACCACAATCAGTTAAGTGGTTTCAGAGATTCTAAGTTACAGATATAAATAAATCTGGTCGTTTTTTCATGGAAACTCAAACCCTTAACATGCATGCTAAATCTTCCCTTAGCAGAACTCTAAGTGAATATAAATAATTGCACCGCAACTGGTTATCCAGTTCCAGGTATATTTGCCAACAAACAAACATTCTTGAAAACAGTACAGAACTACAATATTTTTTACTTAAAGATATCTACATTCCAAACCTTAAAAATGTAGAGATATCATGTAAATTGTTTTTAAGCTCGTAAACCAAATAGAATACTTTATCTTGCTTTTCAATTATTTAAACCTCCATTTGCTTATATTATATTAATACTTGCCTACAACATGGCCAGTTTTATTATATGGCTTTCCAGAATTGATTTAGTAAAAAAAAGATTTGGCAAAAAGAAAAGTTAAACTGTAAACTTATTAGAAAAGGTTCAATAACGTAAATTTTATTAAAATACAATTTTTCTCAATCAAAATAATTATCAAAACTGTTTACCAAATGTTATATTGGGGTAAAATTATGGTAACATTAAATAAAGTATGGAATCGAACAACTGTCCCACAAAGTTTTAGACAGTCATAATAACATTGAAGAAAAAAATTAATTCAGTATAATCACTAAAATATGTCCAATGGATTATATTTTATCAAATTTTTTTTGTCTACCCGGAATTAATATTAAATATTGTAAATCAAGATTGGGACTATTGCTCAAATTATATGAGTTATTTTGACTCAGCTTTTTACAAATAAAGTAAATCTATTTTAGAGTTAATTTGTTATTAGCTTTACATATGTGAAATATAATAATTACGAGGTACTCATTAATAAATTCATAATTAGCTATTTACATTAATTAAGATTTTGGAAATGGGGAAACTTGCTTTATGTTACCATTTACAACCAATAAGTTTGGGTAGCACAGCTGCCAAAATAACGTGTGACGTGGTAAAATATTTAACAGCTAAAAAAAAGCGAGCCCATATATTAATGAGAGCAAACATAATTAATTAACTAGTTATGTAAATAATAAATGATTTTATCAGGAAGAGAACAAAAAAGTAGAATTAACTTAGTAGATCAAACCATTTGGACATCGCAAAAAGACATAACCACTCCCCCGGGCACTCCTACTCTACAGTCAAGAAATTATTTAAAGACTTTAGGTTTTCTCTAAATCTGTTCTTGGGCGTAGCCTAGGCAACCTATTCAGCAGTCATGTGAAGAGGTGTAGCCTACCGCGCGGGCTGAGCCAATATGTTGCTACCTTACAATACGACGTAATGTATTATTGTGCATTATGTTAATTAAATAAAGATAGATTACTTTTAACCATGTTGGCCATGAGATGAAATTTGTAGGCTAATATATAACGTTTCTTTTTATATTCTCGCACCTCTCTGGTTGAAAAAAACAGTAATTGTCCAAAAATCAAACTCGAGATTTTGATAGATGTCGACGCTTCATGACTCCTTGAATCCAAAAAAGTGTGTGTTTTTTTGAAATAATGTCACTTTGTATCTCTGACTAGAGACAAAACTATTTTACCAATTGGCATAAAATTTGAGATATAGGGTTTTCATCAGCTTTATCTGAGATTTTTTTAAATAATTCATCCAACCCTAAAATGCATGGTAGCTTTTTTTTTACTTAATGGTAGAAAGGGAAAAAATAGATTTTATCAAACTCGAGTCGATTAAAATTCGTATATATGTATTGTATTGTATTAAAACATATTAGAAGTTCTCATTTCGTCATGAAAATAACTTTGAGGGTAATTTACACTTAAGAAAACTTCCAATTTTGATTGCATCTTCTCCACACCTCTTTGAGATAAGAAATAACTTATGATTTCAAAAATGCAGGCATATTAAATATAAAAATCTTTATTTGAAATATATTTTATAAACCGAATAGTTTCCGAAATATATACATATATAATACACTTATATTATAAAAAACATATATGTAATATAATACACTTATATAAAATATATATATATTAAGGAAATATTTAAATTTGGAAATTGCTGTAATGCTCAGTGAGTGTGATGTTCCTCTTTTCTCTGACAGTTCATATTATTTCGTTTTTGCTCTTTGGTAGAATGTGATACAATGTATCTTATTTAATTTCAAATATGTTGCAAGTTTCAAGTAAATTAAATATCTCATTTTTATTTACAGTAGCGAGAAAGTACATGCTGTACATCTTCCCCACCTTATTTAAGAAAATATTAGCTGTTTAATACAAAAAATCTTTAAATTTGTTTATTGATATAACTTAGAAAAAAATTATCATCATGCTAGAAAATTACGAAGCTTATCTCCATCGGTAATATGTCCACTTTCGAAGCTAAGTAAGGGTCCTTGGATCGATACCTGGCATGGTCGAGAAATGTATAATTGTTGGAGTGTGAGTTTACTTATTCACAGGGATGAATTGACAACCGGGGGATAGATTTTGTCCTCGTCCTAGATTTAAGATTAGAGTAATAAGTACTAAGAGCTGAAGAGGTAGTAAGTCACACGGTGCTATAAAAGTAAAACAATATAGCATTGACAATGGCATCACGTAGCATAATTTGCGAGCCCCTACTGTATTAGCTAAGTTACAGACAGATGGATACTAACAATATGCGCATTAGTACACAGAATGTCAACATAAATATTCCACCACACCCTTTCCACCTCCACAATATTGGCATACATTTTCAATCATTCTTTGTCTATGTCTTTTCTTGTCAAGTGTTTTTTTCTAATATATTTTATCCCCTCTGCCCAAACGTAGCGAATTAGTTTTATAACAACTATCAAAACCTAGTTTGTAGATCCTAAGTTCAATTCCTGTGTCCAGATGTATTTTTTAATTTAAATAATATGTAGATGAGGCTATTACCATAACTAACAAATACTCATATTCGACATCGTGTAGAGATAATGCTTTAAATACTTAATATCCACCCCCCATTTCCCTCCACTCTATTAGTTCGACATATCTGTATATAGCACACTTAGTGTAATTAATATATATATTTATTAACTACACTAAATTTTTAATGATGAGCAACATCTAAAACAGAGGAAATGCACCCACATTTTTGTAGAGGGACCGAGGGAAACCATTTAGAAAAATGCACCCTTTGATTACAAATTAGGAATTTGAACTCTGACTCCCATTTATCGTTAAAATAAATAAATGAGCTTTTTGTTTAAATAAAGTTAAGGTTAAGTTTAAAAATGAACAGACTTACATTTTTGATTCATATATGTCAGAAAGGACTGTCTAACTGCTAACCCACCCCCTTTCCCCCTGTCATTCCCCCCACAAAAACCTCATCCCAAGACTACAGTCACGCCACCACTGACCAAGATTGATGTTGTTGTTCTCAATGGAACGGACTGTTAGCATCCCCTTTCACGTTATCCTCAGAGACACAAACGCTATCTTAGAGATTATTCTCAACATTAGCTCTGTCCAAACAACGTTAACCCAAGCTATGAGGGGTGAGGACAGTGTCTGAGAGTCACAATGGTTACTTAACACAAGCAATGAAGGGTGAGGACAGTGTCTGAGAGTCGCAATGGTTACTTAACCCAGGCTATGAGGGGTGAGGACAGTGTCTGAGAGTCACAATGGTTACTTAACACAGGCTATGAAGGGTGAGGACAGTGTCTGAGAGTCACAATGGTTACTTAACACAAGCTATGAAGGGTGAGGACAGTGTCTGAGAGTCGCAATGGTTACTTAACCCAGGCTATGAGGGGTGAGGACAGTGTCTGAGAGTCACAATGGTTACTTAACCCAAGCTATGAGGGGTGAGGACAGTGTCTGAGAGTCACAATGGTTACTTAACCCAAGCTATGAGGGGTGAGGACAGTGTCTGAGAGTCACAATGGTTACTTAACCCAAGCTATGAGGGGTGAGGACAGTGTCTGAGAGTCACAATGGTTACTTAACCCAAGCTATGAGGGGTGAGGACAGTGTCTGAGAGTCACAATGGTTACTTAACCCAAGCTATGAGGGGTGAGGACAGTGTCTGAGAGTCACAATGGTTACTTAACCCAAGCTATGAGGGGTGAGGACAGTGTCTGAGAGTCACAATGGTTACTTAACCCAAGCTATGAGGGGTGAGGACAGTGTCTGAGAGTCACAATGGTTACTTAACCCAAGCTATGAGGGGTGAGGACAGTGTCTGAGAGTCACAATGGTTACTTAACCCAAGCTATGAGGGGTGAGGACAGTGTCTGAGAGTCACAATGGTTACTTAACCCAAGCTATGAGGGGTGAGGACAGTGTCTGAGAGTCACAATGGTTACTTAACCCAAGCTATGAGGGGTGAGGACAGTGTCTGAGAGTCACAATGGTTACTTAACCCAAGCTATGAGGGGTGAGGACAGTGTCTGAGAGTCACAATGGTTACTTAACCCAAGCTATGAGGGGTGAGGACAGTGTCTGAGAGTCACAATGGTTACTTAACACAAGCTATGAAGGGTGAGGACAGTGTCTGAGAGTCGCAATGGTTACTTAACCCAGGCTATGAGGGGTGAGGACAGTGTCTGAGAGTCACAATGGTTACTTAACCCAAGCTATGAGGGGTGAGGACAGTGTCTGAGAGTCACAATGGTTACTTAACCCAAGCTATGAGGGGTGAGGACAGTGTCTGAGAGTCACAATGGTTACTTAACCCAAGCTATGAGGGGTGAGGACAGTGTCTGAGAGTCACAATGGTTACTTAACCCAGGCTATGAGGGGTGAGGACAGTGTCTGAGAGTCGCAATGGTTACTTAACACAGGCTATGAGGGGTGAGGACAGTGTCTGAGAGTCACAATGGTTACTTAGCCCAGGCTATGAGGGGTGAGGACAGTGTCTGAGAGTCGCAATCGTTACTTAACCCAGGCTATGAGGGGTGAGGACAGTGTCTGAGAGTCGCAATCGTTACTTAACCCAGGCTATGAGGGGTGAGGACAGTGTCTGAGAGTCACAATGGTTACTTAATATTCTTTAAAAGATCCATACGTCACTCATGTAATACCTTTTGAGGGGAAATATCAGAATCCAAATAATAATAATAATAGTAATAGAAATACCGTATCAATTGACATACAAGTTTTTATTTTTAAACCTTTCTTTCATGGAAATAGAAAATTGGGGGGTCAGAGGTTTGAACCACCCTTGAAATTTGTCGGAGATCTTAAAATTAACGGAGGTGGGGGAACAAATATACGTATCAAATATAAATAAGAAATTGTGTTTTTTACTTTAGATTCTTGTATTCCATCAGCCTGATACTAATTATTAATATTATTATTATATAAACTTAGAGATGCCCTAAAATTTAATATTGTAAAACTAGCTTTACCAGCATTACCTTGTAACATGTAGAGGCGTTACTATGCAGTAATGTAACCATCGAGGTGTCCCCCCAAGAAAACAAAGAGAACGATTCCTCCCCAAATGTCATGTATATTTGTAGATTATAAAAAAATTGACATTTATTATTGGAATTATTTTATAATACATAATAATATAGAGTAGGTATGTTGAATTTAGAGGAAGTGCACCCACATTTACATGGAGAGATAATAGTGTAAGCATAATGAGGAAAACCACCCTAAGTGCATTACCATACAGTCATAAAAGTTGTTAAAATTGTTGCTGAAAAGTTTCAATATAATATAAGAAACCTTTATTTGAGTAAAATAAACAATATTAATAAATATTAAAAACAAATCTATAATCAAGTATCAATATTAACAACTGTAGATGCTAAACAAACATTGATCTCTGTGGAATTGTCTACATTTCCTCCAAGGACTAGCTACGGGTAGTGGCTCAACAGACAACACAGATAATCCCTGCAGCCCTTCTTGATTCATGTGCTCCTTAAATACATTTTAATAAAGTCTAGAAAGTGACCTTTCAGATATTTATATTGATTTTACAGAACAATATAGTCAGACATTTTTTGTACATCATAAATTATGCGCAATAAAGTGATTATTGAGTAATTTTTGATTGAATAATTAGATCTTTACGAAAAAAATAGACTTAAGAGAGAACGCTTTCCTCTCTTCCAAAATTAATTTTGGGCGGGTGGACCTGCGTGGTGGGCCCTATATTGGGCGTAGGCCTGTAACATTTTGCCACCATCCTAAAGTTATAAGACTGATCTTGTAACTATCAAGAGTTTAAAGCTTTATTAACATATTTTTTATCAATTATATTCAATAATCAAATATAACTTTATACGTTTAAACATATTTTAACATGTCTAACATCCACTTTGGTGGCCACATGGCTTAACACACTACTTTTACATTCTACTAGACTGCCGATGACGTGGAGATCGAAGTTCAAATCTCAGTCGGGTGTACTGAAGTTGGTTTTTCCAAACTGGTTTTCCACACACCCTCCACGCAAATTTGGTTTCATTTCCTAAGAAGATAACATTCCTGATCCATTAAAACCATTTGCATATTGTTGAAAAACAAAATCTATTCACAAATTCTCTGTTCATTTGACAACTTTTGAATCTGACCATTTCTCAGGATCTGTATATCTTACTGAAAGAAAATATTTTGAACAGACTACTTAATATTAAATTAATATATATATTGTAAGTAAACATCTAGTATAATATTATAAAATAAATATTATATGTATACATATATTCAATTTTAAGATAGCATACAAAACAATTTTCTGTAAAAAGAAACATTTGATTTTAAAACTTGATAATTTGTATGGAATAAATATTACCTAGATAAACTTTATTGCCTCAACTACAAAAATTTTAAACACTTACTCCAAAAATAAGTATTACAATAAAACATATAGAAATATACTGCAAGAAAATGTTCTTAATTCAATTGAATGTAAAATATATATATATCGATTTTGACCAAAAGTGATAGGCTTACACATAAGTTTTACATTGAAGCATGATAATTTTATAATATATGTGTCCCTTATCAATAACTTGTGTGTCACGAGTCACATCTACACATCACTAGCTATTTTATAATTTTTGCTAAACACAGTATATAATAATACATGCACTCTATAGATTTATACATTCAAAGTCCTTCATCAAAATTTATTTAATGAACATACTTAAAATTATGTTTTTTTATTAGGGGCGTGCGCTACAAATTTCGGTTGAATCTTGGCCGTATAAGAAGGTGTTTTTTCTTATGATTGATCATACCTTCCATGCGAATGTAGGTACACTTTCTCTAAATTACCGTATTTATCATACACTACTTCATTATTGTAAATTTACGGATAACATTGATGGTAATAATAAGAAAAACCTTTCTATATCATAATAACAAAAAAATGACATGAAAATAATCTTTACAATGCACACTCTTATATGTGTTGGGTAACATCTTCAACTTAGCATTTGTGTTCCTCCACTTCCTCTCTAAATCATACGCTATTTCCATTTCTCTGACTTGGAATGCTATGGCACCCGAAGGGTGCGAGAAATTAAAAGTGATATGTATGATTAATTTATTATGTCTAATAATAATTGTCTAAATGAAATATGGAGCGGTGATAATTTTATTAATTTTAAAGGGGAGTGGTCAAGGAATGCTCACTAGTGCTCCGACTCCCCTTTCACTATCCTGCTCTACAATTGATAGCAAAATAAATTCATGACATTTATCTATTGTGAGAAATGTATTTATTGTTAAATTTGCCAATAGTCCATAATTATTTAGATACTCCTATAAGTAGCTAGTACGACCTGCCATCCCACTTTTATGATAGGCTGAATTTGATCACGTGACCACGCCTTTCGCTCTCTGATTTCCTGTTGGTTTTCCCTCTCCCCACCCCTCCTCTTAAAACCTTTCCAGTGTTCTATATTTGTTTATTCTTGTTTCATTGTTGTTTATGTATCCTCATTGCATTTTTATTTGTGCTCAATGGTTATTTATGTATACTCATTGCTTTTTTATTTGTTTTCATTGGTCATTTATGTCTGGGTAGGATTGGGATGGAGCGTTGGATTTTTTTATTTATATTTTTGTGTGTAGTCCATGGCGTCGGGTGCACCTCCCGTGGAATGTCGGCATGGAGCACGAAAATCTTCTAACGGGAGCGTAGCGTAGGGTGAACATTGGCTCTCTCTCACAAGATTTTGTTGGACTGACTTTAACTTCCCGGAACAAACAACACGAACTTCTCCTGACTACCGTTCGGGTTAGAGGGTGATAAATGGTTCCCCTGCCTATAAACCCCTTTCACTTCCCTTGACTCCCCCTTCCTTCAAAGCATGTGTTGCAACCCTTTATGTGGTAATGGGTTTTCCTGGTGTCGTGTCGTCATCGCAATGTCACAACCCCCTAGGTGTTAATGGGATTTCCCTGATAACAAGTGCCAGTTTGGTGGGTCAACAAACAAGTCGATCAAGATTAGATCGTGACCTTGAATGATGTCGCAATGGGTTTCCCCTGATGGTTTGGCGGCTCAACAAGCTAGGAATATATTGTGAACTTGAAACCGTGAGCTAGGTCGTTGACTCTGGCAACCCTCTCCTTGGCAATGGGATTTTTCCTGACGATGTCGCAACTAGTCATCGCAATGTCACACCCCCTATGTGGTAATTGGTTTTTCGGGGTGATGTCGTAACTAGAGTGCATTGACACAGATATAAATATGCACAATCAGGGGCCTCGGAATCCTCAGCTAGGAGCCGCTATTCACCACCCCAAAAGTCTACTAAAATTGGTTGTTTGGTATCGTCCGTTGACATATGTGGATGTAGGTAAACTTAATGGATCGGAGGTAGAAATGTTACATCGTTTACGTGGAATGAGGGAGAGTAGTAAACCACCCCAGTTCACCTGAGCGAGATTCCAAAACACAACCACCCTGCAATAAATATATGAGTGACACGTACCACTCCTGGCAAAACCTGTGATAGGAATAATTAAGAAATTATTCTGTAGGGATGAATACCTATAGTTTAAACCGGTGGGGATTAGATTTCTACCCCAGTCAGAATTAGATGAGCCTGACATTTAGACGGTGTGCACACTGGGATTCGAACCTTGATATCTTTAAGACAGCAGATGTCTGTTAGAACAGCTATACTTCCTGCAACCCCACCATTTTCTTAGAGGCCTTTTTGATTCGATCTGATTTTTCTAGACCAGGTAGAATGTGTACTCGCATTTGGCTGTAGTGATAAAATCAAACGTTCATCACTATGCCATGGGCCATCTAGTGACATCTTAGACCATGCGATCATCGATGCAAGTATACAAATTTAGATGGCGTGGACACCGGGGTTCGAACCTCAATATCTTTAGCACAGCTAATGTCTGTTAGAGCGGTCGTACTTCTGCACCTCCACCTTTTTGATGGTTGACAAGAATTTTCTATACAAGGTAGAATGTGTACCCGCGTTTTGTTCAAACGTCAATCACGCTGTCATCGTACGTCTAGTGACGTCGTAGACCATGCGAACATTGATGCATGTATAAAATGCATTGTGATGGCAGATTGATACCCAAGCTCCTAGTCCTTTTTTCCGGTATGGGGATCAAATATGGTCGGATGAACTGATGGGTTTTTTTTCAAATGGTTTTATTGTCTACCTTCCCGCAACTGAGGGCACACTTAACTTTAATATTTCTTATCATTAGCAATCCCACACGACGTTGCCCGTGACCAACTGTGGTATTGTGTTAAAATATACTAATTAAACAGCAAATTAAAAATCCTGTTTCGAGGTGCATTCAGACCACTTCCTGTACACCCATGTTAAAAATGTAGATCTCTGCGCGCCGTAGATATGGCCGGGCATCGCACACAAATAAACAAACAAACAAATACACAGACAAACACTTCCTTTTATTATTATAGATTCCTGTTTAATTAATATAAATATGCGGATAGCCTAGAAGGGCATCCCGGCACACAAGAGAGAAAACAAGAATAAAGAATAGAATAACAAGATCGAAAATCTCAAAATCGAGATTTATTCCCACTGCACCCCAATGAGATTCGAATCAGATCCTAGAGATGACCACTATAGCTGAGCACTGTCTCACCGAACTACAGTCCCATTTTTATAGTAACAAGTGGAAAAGCCAATAGATCTAATTTCACAACTTTCAATGATAATGTTCACTTTTCCATGTCCTTCGAACTTAGCTTAATTTGTCGGAATGACAATTATGTTTCCAAGTCCTTCAGACTTGTTTAGTTAGTCTATACGACTATGTTTTCTTAGGAGCTTAATATAAGCTTCCTTTTTTCCATGAGTTATTTATATCGTTTTAAGTCCTCATGACTTCACTATATGTCACGGCGCTATGAAGGTCATTTTCACGTGTTTAAATTTTGTATAACTACAAGCAGGTTGTCTAATACCTTTATTTGGTGACCTAACTATTTCAGTATCTCACATCATTCTTTTTGCCACCCCTTTTTCTGTGTTATTCTTTTGTGTGCGCAAAGTATGTACCACGGCTAGTTTTGTATAGTGGTCCGTACAGATATTATTTTCATTGGCCCCTTGTTGGCACCTCTTTAGTCTAAGTATTTAAAGTAAGTGTGTACTAGATTTGATGTATACCCCAGGAAGTTGGTAATAGTATAAAAATACTATTGAGTGCTCTGGCAGTACCTACTGGGAATAGACAGGCCATGGTACAATTTTGTATGGACACCAATTTGTTAGTCATCGACTAGTGTAACAAAACTACAGTCATCTTATTAGTGTTTATGTCATTCCATTTTGAAGCACACCATTCAACAAAAGCCCTAACTCAAAAGAATAAAATTCATCAATAAAAAGCCTCAGGTAATGAACAAGTATTTTATTTCATCGAAATCAATAACAAAAGCTTGTTCACCGATATTTATCTCTATAATAGGTATATCTGCTTTCAGAATGGAAACATTGGGGAAAAGTTTTCATTGGAGGTCACTCTCCAAAATAAAGGAGGGGAGGGATACCCAAAGCAAAAATTACATTGGTATGAGACAAAGCGTTCGGAATTATCTTTCAGCACTTCAGTCTGTAGAGTCACATGACACGAGAGAGAAAACCGTGGAAAAATATGTGTCTAGTGATTGTAGTATTCGGCAATTGTGGTTAGCCTACAATAATGAAAATGATGATAAGAGAGTAAAGTACAATTTCTTCAGAGACTTTTTCAACTATGATTTCTACTATAGCTCTAAAACAACAGCTACTGATTCATGTTCTTAATGCATCAGATTAAACGCTATCATTCCGACTGCAACTGGTGTGCAAAAGAATGAAGCAATGGCTAAACTCACAGTTCATAAAATGAGAAGCAATTCATTTTATTATATGTTAAAGTCATATATATTTGTTCAAAGGTTTTAAAACTCTCATTTGACTGTGAGAATAACCTTTTTCTCCCCTTAGTGCCTGACCTGTCAGCATATTACAGCCGCCAGTTGTACCAATATAACTTTACTGTTAGTTTCGGTCCTTCAACCGCACCACAAAACCAAAATACAGTTTTCATCCATTTTTGGGTAGAAAATGAAAGGGAAAAAAGGCTCAAATGAAATTGCATCATTTATGTTCCAATTTCGGTGCAGTTCTGATTTGCAGAAGATCAATAAGATTGATCTATTATGTAATGGGTGTCCCAGATAGAATAAAAACATTAACATCATTGGTATGTTAGCCAAATGGTTGAGTTATAATTGGTCTGTAAATGTGCAATCAGTTCAAATAACTTTTCCGGTCATCGGCCGTTTATCCATACCTTCTAGTAGAGTGTTTGGTCAGATAGAGAAAATCGCGTAGAAAAAAGATACAATTGTTCAACCTGAGGAGTATGAGTAAATATTTCAAAATTTTGGCACAGTTAGGAGTGTTGGAGATGATTTCCCTGTGTGTAATTGGAAGGTGGCATTAACACCAATAGTAAAACAAACAGCAAACCTACATTTCAAATTTTCTGACTCTAAACAATTTGTTCTAAAGAAGTGTCCTAAAACTCAACCAATCCTTATGAAAGGGGAGGAAAACTATAGGACCGATTTGTCAGAATTTAAACCTCTCTTAAAGTAGGCCAAACGCTTGACTCGGGTAAACCTTGAACTACTACCCAACCAAGTTCCTGTAGAATCTGAAAAATGAAAGATGTAAAAGTACTGCTGGAAAAGCATTTTGACGTGGACTGGTAGTCATAGATAATCTTGTCTACTACTGTAAAACACTGAAAGAACAAGAAATTCCAGACATCAGTGAAGTTGGCGAGGTTGAAAATAGCATAGCATGGGGAAAAACTGAAGATTTTAGAATCTAGGTGCCTTTTAGACACTTGAATTGATTTTACTAGCAACATATGTTTGTTTATAATCGAAAAAACCTGACAGATTTAATCTAGGTGGATTTTAGGAACATTGTTAATGTGTGTATAAGTTATAGTCCATTATTATAAGTAGTTTTCACTCAATTTGTGATTCCTTCAATAAACACAGTATAGTGTGTAATCGTTTTGGACATTTCACTTAACTATATTGATCTGGTGGATGTTTAAAAACTTTATAAATCCACAATTTCTCATTCCAAAACTTCAAAACTACAAGCCAATGCGCCAAAATTTAAACAACCCGAATCTTAAGTCATTTTTACATAAAATGTATATCACTAGGATTATTTTTTCGCATACAGATCCCATGCACATACTATTAACTCTATTCCAATACAATCAGATTTTTGAATTATGCTTTGTAATCAAATTACAAGTTTTTCTTCTTTTCCCAAACCTATGCCAGAGCGGAAGAATGAAGTTTAGGAAATCACCTCCTCAATTTTATTTTTGTTAAACTTGTATTTTTCCTATAAATTGTTGTATATTGAATCCGACCAACCTCTTCTCACCTGTCGTGGCCTATATTGGTTGGAGTTGGGGGTGATGAATGATTCAAAAGATGGTAGAATGTTTGCTTGATATGTTGTGTTCCAAATTGTAGTGCTTGGAACAGCAATTAACTGAAATCTTGAAACTGTGGATAGGATTATTAAGAGTTCTTGTGTTCTCAACATTTTTATCAGAAATAAAGAAAGAAAGATGAGTCAACTACGGTTGATAAACTACTCATATGCTGATGTGGACGTGATAGGACAAATTTATAATTTACCTGAATAAATATATTTTGGCTGGCCTACTGATGAGGTAATCAATTGAAAGATATTATACCGTACTCGTTTCATAATTTATGAAACCTACACTATATTTTCCATGGCAGGGGAAGATACTAACATTAACTATAAGCATATCTTGCGAATACAGCTCGTTTGGGTACAAACCAGCACCACAAATGAATCACCGAGTTCTTTATTTGTGCGTAGATGCGGTAGGATTAAAATTGACACAAAAGTAAACATTTTGAAACAAAAAACATGCTACATTATAAGAATTAATATTATATAATAAAGTCTATCAAATTATATTATACACTTAGCTTATTCATGTTTTTTCTATTGTTAAAATGTAGGCTAATTTTCCAATTTTATTTTAGATTCACCTGCCCTTCTCTTGTTATTTTCTTCCACAACTTGAGTCTTGAAATAATACTCCCACGTGTAGTCATATATTAGTGGATACATTTCAACAATATAAATTTTAAACATTTGGTCATTTCACATGGTGTACTGAAAGATGTCCACAGTTGTTTGACTTAGCCACGGCTCAACCTTTGCTGTACGTCAAACATGGCACAGTGAACAAGTTTACTGGCTCACAGAATGTCACTTGGTTCATGCTTCAAGCAGCAACATTTTATTTACCAATCGGTCTATATGGTCTCACTTATAAACAAGTGTTCTATCTCCGATGGTGCAAGGGTCATGTGTCTGTTTAATCTGGTGGGTGGAGTGTGTAATCCCTCTGATGCTCGTCTAGCGCCTCGGTTGACTCGTGGGTGACCACTGGTGCAAGGGTCATGTGTCCGTTTAATCTGGTGGGTAGGGTGTATAATCCCTCTGATGCTCGTCTAGCGCCTCGGTTGACTCGTGGGTGGCCACTGGTGCAAGGGTCATGTGTCCGTTTAATCTGGTGGGTAGGGTGTATAATCCCTTTAATGCTTGTCTAGCACCTCGGTTGACTCGTGGGTGGCCACTGGTGCAAGGGTCATGTGTCCGTTTAATCTGGTGGGTAGGGTGTATAATCCCTTTAATGCTTGTCTAGCGCCTCGGTTGACTCGTGTGTGGCCTCTGGTGCAAGGGTCATGTGTCTGTTTAATCTGGTGGGTAGGGTGTGTAATCCCTCTAAAGCTTGTCTAGCGCCTCGGTTGACTCGTGGGTGGCCACTGGTGCAAGGGTCATGTGTCTGTTTAATCTGGTGGGTGGAGTGTATAATCCCTCTTATGCTTGTCTAGCACCCCGGTTGACTCGTGTGTGGCCACTGGTGCAGTTAAACATAGTTTCTATCTGAGACATATTATTGCTTGTCAAGCTGTGTGTGTGTAAAGAAAACTGGCGAGCCACCCACACCAATAGATACACGGACAAAGACGATATTATTCCTTATCAGGCTATCAATCAGAGTGATCGGTGCTCGATACCATCTCAGGTGTATTAGGTGGTATGTATTAAAAAGTTCCTTACCCTCCCTTTACCCAAATGTCTAAAATTTGGATTCTACCTTCTTAATTTATGCCATACTAGTGTAAATTTGCTGATTGCCCAAACGAGTAATAAAACGTGTCGCAAAGACAAAAATAGAACAATACCCTAATATTCACGTCAATTAAAAGTTTAACTACAAATGATTCTTAGAGAAGAAAGATCTATACATTAATAATATATATTTAGTTATTTTAGCTTTCGAAATTAAAAAATACTTAAATGTCTTATAAGTATAAGCTTAGGACAAATTTTACATACATTGTATAACTTAGTCCATATCAGATTGCTACTATATCTTTGGTTAAATCCTTAACACAATACATATCTATATATTTATTTTCTAGACTGGAATATTAGATTGTAGTGGTTAAACCTGAAAACAATGATAATAATAATCATAGGTCAATGAGGGCCATCTTATAGCTGAATAATTTTACTTTGTCATTATTGATCAGGAGACATTAACACTAATAAGATCTAAGATAGATGTTGTTTCATATTTTGGTGTCGTGCGTCCATGGTGTCTGGGACGTGATCCTCGGCCATGTTCCTGCGACCCTGAGCCATTATGGTGTCTGGGACGTGACCCTCGGCCATGTTCCTGTGACTCAGTGCCATTATGGTGTCTGGGACGTGACCCTCGGCCATGTTCCTGTGACTCAGTGCCATTATGGTGTCTGGGACGTGATCCTCGGCCATGTTCCATGCGACCCTGAGCCATTATGGTGTCTGGGACGTGATCCTCGGCCATGTTCCTGTGACTCTGAGCTATTATGGTGTCTGGGACGTGATCCTCGTCCATGTTCCTGTGACTCTGAGCCATTATGGTGTCTGGGACGTGACCCTCGTCCATGTTCCTGTGACTCTGAGCCATTATCGTGTCTGGGACGTGACCCTCGGCCATGTTCCTGTGACTCAGTGCCATTATGGTGTCTGGGACGTGATCCTCGGCCATGTTCCATGTGACTCTGAGCCATTATGGTGTCTGGGACGTGATTGACCAGAACCATCAACTCCATGATCTCTAGAGCTTGACGGTCGGGCACTAGGATAGCGATGATGGTGCTCTGGCCTGTTGTTAGACTCCGAGGAATTGTGGTGTGTGGTGAAGTTATCCGGTCCAACATCTCCAGACCCAAGGGGCTGGTGCTCCCTTATGGGGTATCGGTCATCATTACGATCTCCTCCTCTTGAAGAAACTTCATTCTCGCGGTTGGTTATGGTTTCACCTGTGAACAAAAGTATTGTGTTATTCGATATTTTACAATATTACAGCTCTGTATATTGATGGTTGAGGATGTTGAGACATGCCTCACTTGCGCGTCATAATTTACTATTTAAGTTGAACAAGCATCGACGGACTGACGGAAAAAGTTGTCGGTGACATCTAGTCTGGTTTTGCGGTGATAGGAAGTTTTAAGTTCGAGTCCTAGCCCGATGTAAATTTATTTGCCTACTTCTTATTACAGTTGCGACCTTCCCTTTAAAATCTACTTTCATCATCCAAATTCAATTTGTTTAAATAAATGAAGAGTACCAAGACAAGACATATACAAAATAAAGGTGTACACAATGACAATAATACGGGTGATGCTAAGTGGAGAGAAAAATAAGGTGCAGGAAACTCACAGGATAGCACACAGATATGGATAAGTTTTAGAACAAATATATATGAATAGTAAAGCACGTATTTAAAAGAGACTGGACCTGCATGAATTGTAGTTGCAGCACAGTTTACTGTCTGGTCAGCACTAGCCATAATCAACCATGCATCAACATTGACCTAAGCTTACTCAGCTTACTCTATCGTGTGTCTACTTTTCCCCGTGTTTACTCTTCCTTGCGTCTACTCTTCCCGGCATTTACTCTTCCTGCGTCCACTATTTTCTGCTCTTACTATTCTCCTCTTACTATTCCCTACGCTTACTCATCCGTGCATCTACTATTCCCTGCCTATACTCGTCTCTGTGTCTAATCATACCTGTGTCTTAACTTCCATGAAACAACTAGTCCTTGCCTCTACTATGTCCTACATATACTCGTTCCTACATCTACCCATTCTTGTGTCTACTCCTCCCTGTATATACTCTACAACGTATCCACTTTTTACTGCAACTACGTTTCTCTACATTTACTCTCTCTTACTTTAATATGCCATTAAGTAGAACTTTTAACCAAGCTACCAGTAAGCTATTAATATAGGGAACAGATTTAAATATTAAATACAATTAAGAATTGATAGGTGTGTACCTCCTTAGTGAAACAATCAAAATAACAAATTGAAAAGAGTGTAAGAATTTTGTATTTCAAATTAAAAGATTAATTCATTAAAATTATGTCATTTAAAAAATAGTTATAGTGAAAGATAGATAGTAAATTTGTGAAAAATCTATGTATTAATTTTTTTAAAGATTTTTAAAAATCATATAAGTTGGTAAGTGAACAAATGACATTGATATGTAACATTAGAATTCCTAGCTAATACTAGATCAATACTACACACTTGGAATAGTGCCGATATTCATAACCATCATGTAATATCAAAGATTACTAAACTTACTATGTCTAATATATGTACTTTACTTACACATTGTATCTTCTGGGTTAGTGGAAGTACATGACCAACCTGTCGCACCAAATTCTAAAATAAAGAGCAGTCCTAACGTGCTTTGAATGATGCAGCAGCAACAACATGTTCCTATGGATAAGTTCAGAAATGCACTGTTTAGCCTAGCTGGTCCCTCGCAAGTTTGATTGCATTGTGAGTTTACGAGCAAGAGATTCTGAAACCTCCAGATTCTGAATGTTGTCAAAATATCTGTGTTTATTATAATGGTGAGAGGGGGGAATTCATACTAGCACTGGTGTTTAATAGTAAAACCTGGTGTCTGAGAGTAAGATTACTCTTGGATATAGTATTGTGTACTCTCTTGTCTTAGTAATCATACTTATGTATGCATGTTTGTATGTATGTATGTATGTATTTATGCAATTATGTATGTGGTGTTAAAAATGTCAGAACTTTAGGAACTTGTATTGTCCACAAAAATTAGTAAAAACGCCCAAATAAACATAGGTCTACAAACTTACTCACAAAAAGATACAGGCCATTTACAAATTTATTTAAATTCTTTTAATTTAACTGGCCCTATTTATATATATTTAACTTACCTTTGTTTACCTAAGTACACGTGAACTTACATTGTATTTGCTTATGTTTGCCTAACATGACACTTGGTTCAACACTATTCATATTCATATTATTATTCATATTATTATTAAGGTTCTCTCTTACGACAAGCTCATTCCTTTTTTCGGTGAATTTAGACCACCAATGCACCCTGTCCTCTGCCTCCTGCTCCAGCTTCCAGAATTTCTGATATCCTTCAATTCATATAGTATTTGTTTCCTCGTTCATTCTAAGCTCCTATTTCCCTCATCCTTTCTTTCTATGACATAGTGCAGAAGACACTTTCTCCTAAGGATGTGTCCGATACAGCTTGATTTGCACCAAAGAATCACATCCAAAATGTTCCTCTTCTCACTAATCGCTCACGTCTTCCTAAGAGTCCAAGTTTCTGCTCATTCAGTGCAATGCTCCAAATGTAGCATTTCATCAGTTTTTTCCCTTCTCTCTATTTTACAGGTAAAGAAAGTATGGTGATCAAAAAAAATCGAACTCGAGATTTTGATGAATCTTGACGTTTCATGACTCCCTGAATCCGAAAAAGTGGTTTTTGAATTTCCATCTGTCTGTCTGTATCTCCAAATAGAGCCTAAACTATTTTACCAATTGAGATAAAACTTGATATCTAGGTTTTTCATAGGGTTGCCCCGAGTGGTTTAGGAATTGGATATCTATCCCTAAAACTAAGGGTAGTTTACTGAAGGGCAGAAAGAGAAAAAGTCGATTTTCTCAAAATTGACTTAAACGATTTTGATTAAATTTCATTTATAAACATTAATAAGTATTCCAAACAAAATGGCTACTCTCAATATTTCGCCAAAATGGCTTTAAGGGCTCCGGTCTGATGCGTTAATTAATATTTTTTTATAATATCTCCGAAACTATTTGAGGTATGAAATTACTTAGCATTACAAATATATATATATATAT